>JANHFP010002204.1:39029-52064 GCA_032468135.1 Calamaria suluensis | reverse complement strand
AGGACACTAAAACAGTGATCAGTTTAGGTAAGTAAAAAGTTGTGAAAATCAGAGTGAACAACTAGGGTATTAGTTACTAAGAATATATAAAGCACTGAAGCATTGAGTTAAAAAATCCAGTGATTCTATGAATATTCTGTGCCATGAGTGTCAAACTTCATTGCGTCACATGACATATGGCATTTTTTGCCTTTGCGGAGTTGGGTGGGCATAGCTTGCGTGTGACACATCCAGTCCATGGACTGTCAGTTTGATACCCCTGTTCTATGCCATAATATTTCTCTTTGTCATAAAATAAGAACAAACATTTCAGGATTTTTACTTGATCTATATAGCAAAAAAATAAAATAAAATCATGTCATACATCTTGAATATGCCTACAAAATGCATTTATTATATAAGAGGTTAAAAAAACAAAGTAACCCAGATAGCTTTATGTGCATCTCATAACTTCATGCATCACAACATACAAGAAGAACATGGATTTTGTAAACAGATACATACCTGTTGTGTATATGTATTTATGTCTGTATGAAGGTAGCTTGGGATACATAAAAATGACTCATTTATTACTAAGAGAAAAGATACCTATGATTATAGATTGGTAGATTTTGTGCATTTTTCATGCAGAGAATTCTATGACATATTTTCAGGACTGATTAAAACATAATAAATTGGGTGCTGTTTAAAGAAATTAATATTACTGAATTGAAAAAAAACACCTTAAACATTGCTGTGTTTCTTCTCATTGTAGGTCCAATGATGCACCAGCAACCACCATCTCAACAGTATAATATACCCCAGGGAGGGGCACAACATTATCAGGGACAACAGCCACCAATGGGAATGATAAGCCAAGTTAATCAAGGAAATCATATGATAGGACAAAGGCAGATTCCTCCATATAGACCTCCACAGCAAGGTAAGGTTTAAAAGTTGAACACTTGTTTTACTCTATCCATCCAGTTTCTCAGTTGTTACAGGCATAGAAGCCCCCTTTGTCTCAGTGTTTGAGACAAATTTTGCTTGCTATAAGCATACTGACATTTAGCCATTGTCAAATGTGTCATATTACATTTCCATTCAATTAAATTGAGGCTAAACTAATCACCACCTTGCCAACAAATGTTGAAATCTGTACTTTTGTCTCAGAGGACAGCTTAAACATATATTGTCTATGCTTTGTGAAATGTAAATTCACATTTAGTATATCATACAGTCAAGATGTTCTATAATACGTACATGTATTAAACACAAAGCATTAAGTAAACTTTCTGAAAGACAGTGCTATGGGTGGGGGAAATCTGTAGGTGAAAGGGTTTCTCAAATTACACTGAGAAATTAGTGAGCGTGTTAACATAAAAAAATAAATTATTTACATATTGACTGGTTGTGGTTTTTCAGGCCCACCACAGCAGTACTCAGGCCAGGAAGACTATTATGGGGACCAATACAGTCATGGTGGACAGGGTCCTCCAGAAGGCATGAACCAGCAATATTACCCTGATGGTAATCTCTCATAATGTTAACTTTCCCATTTTATATACCTGCTCATTATTAGTGATACCTACATAAAATCACTGGTTGAGCAAAGTTTTAGTTGTTAATCAATAGAATAATTTTATTTATCAACATTTTCAAGTTCCATAGTTTGAAAACCCAAAGAATAATATTAATTTATTGCTTTCTCAAAATATTTGTAGTTTAACTCAAGTACTAAATACAATTTTTATAATAAGTCCCTCATTTTGCTATTCAAGTGTTTAGTGGTTATATAATATGTTTATAAGTACTTCACTTATAGAAAGTTGTTTTAAAGTAAGATTTGACAAAAACTTGTCTGCTAAAATAGATTTCATCCTTAAAGCAGAAATGGTCTTTTTTTCTGCATATTTTCTTTTAAAGTGGTGCAATTGTTTACACCAAATTTATTTATTTATAAGATGTTTAACCTCACTTTTCGTTCTGAGGCTTGAAGTAGCATACAAAGCACTTCCTCCTATTTTGTAAACCTATAGATAGAACTGAGACAGAATCATTGGCCCTAAATTACATAATAAATGTATGTAGCTGAGTCTCATTCATTATCTAGATTTCCCAATCCAAATTCAATACTTTAATCCAGTAAACCACATTGTTTCTGAAAAATATAATAGTTTTTCCCCCCTCTAAGATTTAGGAAATTACATAAAGTTTTTGAAATGTATTACTTGAAAAGCAGTGGTGAAATCCATTTTTTTTTACTACTGGTTCTGTGGGCATGGCTTCGTGGGCCTGGTGGGCTTGCTGGGCTTGCTGGGAGTGGCTTGCTGGCAGTGGTAGGGGAAGGATACTACAAAATCTCCATTCCCTCCTCACTCCTGGGGAAAGGATATTGCAAAATCTCCATTCCCACTCCACTCTGGGGCCAGCCAGAGGTGGTATTTGCCGGTTCTTCAAAACGCTCAATTTCCACTACCGATTTTCCAAAACCTTCCAGAATCTGCTGGATTTCACCCCTGCTGAAAAGCATTACAACACAGTTAGAAAGCTGATTCTTTGTCTATTCTGAAAATGTATGAATGATGAGACTTTTTCCTTAAGAATTCAGATTTTTAATTTATATATTTAAATATTATGATTAATTACAAACGGAATAGATATGGATTGCAATTGTTAGAAGTAGAATGACATGTTTTATGTATTAAAATTCATGGTGGATAGTAGACTTTTTTCAATGTAATTCTTATTTATTGCAAATATTTGTTTCAAATTAATTTTACTTTCTGAAAAAAAAATCCCAAATTGTTTTGGCTAAGTTTTAAAAAACCTACTTACCACTGGTGATCCCTATGCTTATGGTTTACTTAATTTGTATATCATGAAATCAGTTTTGAACATCTTTTGCTGGACCAACCTAGAATCTATTTTGTGCTATGTAAGATTACGGTAAGATAAGTTGCATAGAAAATATCTTTCAATTCTTGTTAATCATTTTTAAAAGACATAGTGGATTCTGACTGTTTTATGGACAAAGTAAAATGTAACAAAATAAGTTTAATCATCTTAAGATGTTGCTTAAATAATTGTAAAAAGTGTCCTAAGCTTTATTTGCAACTAGGTAAGTTAAGGCAAGGTAACACAACTTGTGTCATGTCAGAGGTCACAACAAAGTTTGTCAAGGTCTAATTCCAAACATAAGAAGGGACTGGGCTATGGAAGGCAGGGTTGGGGGTTTTACGAGATAAAATGGCTACTTTAAGGATCTGTATCAGTTAAGGCAGCCATTTTTACTCTCAAAGTCCTTGAAATGTAAATTAAGTCCCAAGTTTACAGTGCCACTCAGTCTGGGAGAGTTTGCGAACTATAAAAGGAATGTTGGCAAGCCCCTACATACTCTCTGGAGCATACTTTTTGCACTTGGGAACTCTGCTATATTTGAAATAGGTACAACACATAATGTATGATTATAAAATGTTGTTTATAAATAGCCCTTTCTTTGAGAAGAAATTGAATTAAATTTGTGATGCCCATCACACAACAAAAACAAAATACTTTAGTATAGGCTTTAAAGAAATGTCTTTTTTGTCAAAGCCATTATTTTCAATAGTGCATATGAACTAGATATCAGATACAGGCAGGTATCTAATGTGAATGAAAATGTCAAGCAGATTCTATTGGTAGATTGTATCATTTACTGGCTTCGTTTGTATGTATAGGATAGCCTCATTTTTCTTTTTTCTTTTTTAATTAGATTTTAGGTAATTAATTAGTATTTTAATATGTCATGTAAAATCATATAAAGGTTATTGAAAAGTTTATTGAACATTATATATTATAGTTCACATTGCTTTTAGTAGCATACATTTTGAATTGAAAATAAGTAGAACAGGTTTTCAGTAAAGTATGGTAATTGAATTCTTTGTTCATTGTAATTAAATAATTCTTTACATGTGTAAAGCATAAATGATCTCATAAAAAAACAATTTTTTTACCCTTTTACCAGAAGCTGTAAGACCATTCCTTGCTGTGATGTTACTAAAACTACTTCATTAGCTGATTTTTTTACCTCCTGTCACATGTTCATTCAGTAAGAAAGGAAATCCTGTCCTATTGGTGAATCCTTCTAATTTAATTTGAAGGTTTTTTTTCATGTATTTCCAGCTGACACTGATTTTTCAGTAAAATGAAATATTCATAGGGTTTTCACTCAGAGGCCATTAACGTTTCTTCCTGTCTCTTGTCGAATTGATGTAGGTCATAGTGATTACGGTTATCAGCAACCGTCGTATCCTGAACAAGGCTACGATAGGCCTTATGAGGATTCCTCACAACATTACTACGAAGGAGGTATCTATATACCTTCACACACACATGCGCACATACATTCCTTTTCCTCTCCCCTTCCACAAAAGAGCAAACATTTCTTGCACAACATTAACTTGTTTCCTGCCCATGCAAAGCTCTTGTAGTGTTTTAGTTGCTGGCTGTTGAGAATTGCAGGGAACTAGTTTCTTGCAAACATCTAAACTTACAATTTTAAGTTTGTCATTCTAACAGTGGTAAAATTATTATAACACAATTAGTCATTTTTTCAATAATATTTTTATATGAACATAAACTCATTGGTCCAATTTATATTTTTTGTGTATGTACACATACAAACATAGTGCCACTAGGAAACAGCTTGCTGATTTGTGTAGCTAGTTTGTGCTCTGTAGCTGTCTTTAATTTTGTCTTTTTTTTTTTTTGTTTAGCATAGTCATGGCCTTATCAAGTCATGACATCACGTTCCAGTAAAAGTAATACTCGTTTGGCAGAGATGTGAAAATGCTGCAGTTTAGCCTTGCAAATTTGGCTTTAACTGCAGTTTGGCTGAATATCTTCTGTTTTGGTTTGTTTTCTTTGTTTTCTTAGTTTTTGATATAAATCTGCATTTTCGTTTTGTTTTTTGTGGTGTTTGCTGTGCAACTTTAAAAAAAACACATATGCAGAAGAAACAGCATTTAACTGTTTTTGTTTCATTTCCTATTTCAGGTAATGCTCAGTATGGCCAACAGCAAGATGCATATCAAGCCCCACCTCAACAACCAGGCTATCAACAGCAACAATATCCAGGTCAGCAGGGTTATCCTGGACAACAGCAAGGTTATGGTAAGCAAGAGGATCAAGCACAGCTTTAGTCATCCTTTGTTTATACTCTTAGTTCCCTGTATTAATGAAAGACATACACAAGCAGTAGTAGCAGTGGTTGATAATCATTGTTTTAGTTAAAGTCCATAGTTTTGTTTCAGTCCTTTAAATGTCAATTTACCAATATATTTGTAAAATAGTAAAACATTTCTGTGTGTATGCAAAATAGAATTCTAAACAGGAATTTGAAATATATCTAAAAGGATTTCCTTGAGTTGAGGGTAGGAACATGAAACTCCAGGGGAGAAAGTGGGATATTTGATTCTCTCAAATCTCTCATTTATTCTCCCCCCATTCTTCTACTTTTTTCATATTTTTCTGAAGAGGAATTTAAACATTTGAAAATAATTAAAAACTTTCTGATTTTTTCTTTTAGAACAATAACTGCAACAATACAATATATCCTTGTTACACAACTGCTTTGAAACTCATCACATTTAGTACTCAGTGCATTTTGATGTGAAAATTTTGTCCAGATAGTCATCATTTGTTTGGTAAACAAATTTATTGATACTCATAAATTTGTTTACTCAATGCACAAGCTAGAATGTGTCAGTGTTGACTGCCTTGTGAGTCACTGCATTATTCCTTATGGGAAAATTTTGTTTCATAATCATAGTTTTTGGTACTCATCATGCCACACGGAACCAGTTAACGATGAGTAGGAAAGAAACACTGAATGACTATCTTAATTTCCTCAAATGTTTTCTAATAAACTGCAATAGGATTTTATAGCATATCAGAGCAGTATAGACTTTCTACATGTAAAGGAAGCAGTGCAGTGCAGTGCAGTTCTAAACTGGAAGAACAAGGACATTCTTTACCCAGGGCTGGTCATTCTCCCTTCAGAGGAAGGATTTAGCGTGAAGGACAGAAGTAGAGCAAACACTCACCGGAACAAAATTTAGAATCCATCCTAAAGTAAATTCAAAGAGTACATGTATTTTTTTCTTACTAGAGTGTATTCTTATTTTTAACAAATGCCAAAGGAATATATTGTAAGAATAATAAACTAAGCTAAATACAAGTAGTCATGCTTACTGACCACTCTTTCAGTTACCATTCAAAGTTGTGAAGGCTCTGAACATCTGGACTTATTATTGTTTCTTGAATTGTTCCCTGTGGTCATGTGTTCATGATTCAGGCACTTGACCATCACCTTGCACTTTAGGTTGGTTGCAATGTCATGTGATCAGAATTTGCAACCTTTTCTGTTGGCTTTCCACAAGAAAAGTCAATGGAGAAGCTGACAGGGAAGGTTCACATATACACATATCCCACTCTTCTGCATCCACACTGTTTGCACTATAGCCTTCCTTCATTCACACAGTTCTTCCCTGGCCTTTTGTCCTTGTGCCAACGCCCCCTCCCCCCCCCCCCCATACACTCGCACCATCTGTGACCTCCCTTTAGTTGTACTGTGCCATCTATACACCCAGCCTTCCTGCATTCATGGTCTGCACTGGGACTCCTAAAACTTTCTCTATTTTTCCACAATTCACACATGACTTGTCTCAGCTCTTCCAGTTCCTTCCCTGGCTTCTGTCCTCAGCAGCATCTCACATTTCTTACTTGGGGCTCACTCCACTTCTCACTAAATGAATTTGGTGTGCATTGGGGTTAAGACAACAACTGGGATTGCCCTCACCAAGCAGTATGGTTGTTTCAGTTTTAATTAAAATATATATCTCCCTTCTTTCTTTCCCTTGGTGCAACAGTTGTAAATGTAAAAAACTGTTATAACTCAACTTTTTTCAGTGCTATTGTAACTGTGGTCATTAAAGAAATGGTTCTAAATCCAGGATTATCGATATAGGAAAAGTATATGCAATATGGAGAAATTAAGTATGGAATAATCAAGCAGAGAAATTTGTGTAAATTAAACTCTTAGTTATTTCTGCCCAGGTTTTCCATTTTTTCTGTCTCCAGATTTTTATACTTGGCAGTATGCAAGTATTCTGGGCAAGTGCTAGTAGCCTTGGCAATTCCATTCCCATTCTTCCCTAGCTTTATTGTTTGCCTTTCTGCTGTGGAAGATCAATACAGCTATATTTGGCTTAAATATTGAATATGTGAGTAATATATAATATTTTTGCAAGTGTAGTACAAGTAGAATATTATGTGACAATAGTGTTATAAATACACCCCCTTGGATTAAATTGTGATAAGGTTGCATCTACATAAATAATATTGATTAGACAAGACAGTTTTCTTAATGGTTTTAGATAATACATAGGCCTTTTAATTAAGTTGGACCCTACAAAGTCTTAGGGGAAGCATCAAAATATTTAATTTCTTTCCATCAATTTTAGAAAAAATGTTTCACTACAATTTTGAAAATAATGTTTTACATGGTTCCACATATTTAAATCCCTATTCTTTCAAAAAAGCAAAAATAAGGTTCTTAAAACAAAACAATTTCCTTTGTTCTGATAATTTAAAGATATCGATAACTTTGCTGTAAAGTTATTTGTGTATAATTTGGCCTCATTAAGCTAAGCCTATTGATCATATTTGTAAATCAAGAGAGATAAGTACTTGGACCTCAAGTGGGAAAATATAAATGTATTAAAAATTTGATTGAAGGTTTTTATTTAGAGAAATAAAAATATTAAAAAATGTGTTTCTAATGACTGAATTGCTATAAAAAATATTGTAGGTCCTTCCCAAAGTGCTCCAGGACCTCAGTACTCCAATTATCCCCAAGGACAAGGTCAACAATATGGAGGATATAGACCAACACAGCCTGGCCCTCCCCAGCCTCCACAACAAAGGCCTTATGGATATGACCAGGTACAGTTTTTGAATACTGTATTTTTTGGCATATAAGACACCTTTCCCCCCTCCCCCAAGTAGGTGGAAATATCTATGTCTTATACAGTGAATATTACGGTGGGATGAGGGGAGTTGGTGTAGTGCTGATTATCTGTCCTAGAACAGGCGGCAGTGGCGAATGGGCCATGGTGAACCGGCCTAAGCAAACAGGCCAGATGGATGCTGGGTGGCAGAGGCAGATTTTTTTTTCTTGTTTTCCTCCTTAAAAGCTAGGTGTGTCTTGTAGTCCAAAAAATACGGTACATATTTTTGAATCTGTGTCTAAAGTTTTACTGTTCAAATTCCAATGCTACCAATGCTCAAATATTTTAGCACTTCATCTGAAACCATTTTAAATAAAAGGTAAAATCAAGAATTACACACATACCATTGTGCAAGTTCTCTTTATTTTTCAGGTAATTAGCTGAACACTAGAATCAGTCTTCAGAGCTAATTGACATTACTATTCATCTGCATGGGTTGATGAATTGTAATGGACCTAAAGCAAAGATTCTTGAATAGTAGAGAAGATTGTTGATAGTGCCATCTGGTTCCAATACTGCTTATATCAAGGGTATCAAGTTTGCGGCATCACATGACATTGGCACTTTTGTCCCCTTTGCTAAACTGGGCGTGGGCGTGGCCAGTGCATGATGCATCCGGCACACAGGCAATGTGTTTGACAGCCCTGGCTTATATGATTCATAATTTATTTTTGGTTTATTTCACTGTTAGTGTGGGCAAAAGCTGCATAAAGGAGTAAAAGATCCTTGCGGATTTTGCTCTGCTAGTTGTTGCTGACTATAAGGGGTGGTGTTCATCTCCATTTCAAGGCCATTGAACTAGCACTGTCCGAAGACATTTCTGGGGTCATGTGACCATCATTTCCCATTGAAGTGGTATCTATTTACCTATTTGTATTTGCATGCTTTCAAATTGCTAAGTGAGCAGGTGTCTGGGTGAGGACGGGAGCTCACTCCGTCATGTGGCTCTCAGGTCTCAAACCTTTCCAGCCAACAAGTCCAGCATCTTAACCAGTGACCCACTATGCTGCCCTTATGCAGGAGTAAAGTAAGCTTTAAACAAACCAGCACAGAGAAATGCAGGGGTGACAGGGAGACGCCAACTGACACAATCCAATTATAGTTATAACTCACTATAATATTTTTTTAAAAATTTTTAATTGTACTTTCCCTGTTTGGTACTGTTTCTTAAAAAAAAATCTAATAGTTTATACTTAATATTTCTGACACATATATACTTTTTTTATCAGTCTTCTTGGCTCCTGAAGGACCAGAGTAATACAAAAACAAAATAATAAAATAAATACCAATGTTTGTTGTGTCCAAAAATTATCTTTCGTCTTTCAGTCTTTTCAGATCAGAAAACAAAAAGATGCAAGAGGCGGCTTTTAGTTGTTTTATTTTTCTGTTTATCATTTCTAGATAATTGTACCTCTGGCCCAGTGGGTTATCCTTTCAGAGATAATTCCTTATCTAAACAGAGAAACAAAATTACCATGAATGGGCAAAAAACCAGTGGGAGTGATTTCCAACTTCCTACCTATTAATTTTACTTACGGATATTTGGTAGGGAACATCAAACCACTCCTCCTTGACTGAACCGTGGAATTGCCTGCTACTTTGCTGAGGGAAAGAGAAACAAAAAGAGTCTGGACTGCAGGGAAAACTGCAATTCTGCTCCCCATCCTGACATGTCCCCAAAGTCCCCCTCCTTCCCGAGACAAAAAGGGCAGCCATCAACTGTCACCTGCAGCCAGTCTATTTTGCAAGCCAGCATCCAAGTACCAAAGCAATAACCATGGCTCACCTGTTGGCCTTGCTGCCAGCTTATTCCAGAAGGCAAGAAGGAAAGCTTCTCCCATCTTGCCCTATACCATGCAACCTATAGTTTTCTAAGAAGTGTAGTTGGAAAGCACAGTGTTGAAGTGTCTACAAGTTCTCAAAATTTCATTCTAATGGGAAGATCATGGGTCCCAGCATTCTGTAAATTGGTCCATTTGAATTATCTTGGTTCAATAGTTACTGCCCTGTACCTTCCAATTTTGCCTAATTTAAGGTTACAAACAGACAGTAAGAATAGTAGTAGTATATAGATAGATGCTAAAAAATATTCCTGTACCAAGATAATACTAAGTTGGTAATAATGAGCGGTATATACCCTGTTTTCTCCAAAATAAGACATCCCCTGAGAAGCCCAATCAGTTTTTTGAGAGCATGGCAATAAGGCCAAGCACTTATTTCAGGGTTCAAAAAAATATAAGTGTCTTATTTTTGGGAAAATGATGATGGCATGATCTAATATTGTTATACTATTTATTTTAACTGGGGACAGTTGCAACTTCTTGTATTTTTAAATTACTATAACATTTGTAAATGTGTGATTTGGCAGAGATAAAAATCTATTTTTGAACAAAAGTTATACTTATATACTAAAATTAAAAAGCAGACACAAAGAATAAATGTATTTTGTATTTACAATGATTTCTAAAAAACTGTCTTGGAAACCATATTTTGCTTTTTTGTTATTTTTAATATTCATTTTTTTATATTCAAGGCAAGATATGTTTTAAGAAATATTTCCAGGATCCAAAAAGCTAAACAGTGGAATTATGGAATTGTTTTTGAATAGTTGATACTAAAATCAAATACCAATATATTGCTGAAAGTATAATTCCAACGTCTTTCTACACACTTGAAATAAGAAATAACCTACTTTAGAAAAATCAGTGTTAAGAATATATGTGTTTTTCTTTTTGTTTTTTATCATTTACTTAACTATCCTCCTTTTTCAATTTTCAATAGGGGCAGTATGGAAATTACCAGCAGTGAAAACCTAATTTTAATAAGCAGTACCTGTTAGCAGCCTCATCATCTCTTCGGTATTGTCAACATCTTTTGAAGAAAATCTTCAATTGCTTCTAATTTTAGAAAGAAAATGACAAGCTTGCCTTGTTAATAAATGGCTGTATTGGAGTATATTGCCTATCTAGGTTAGCTTTTCTCAGCTAATTATAAACAAATGTAATTGTCCTTATGGAAAAAATGCATCTGTACTCTAGATGGCAATATTGGACAGAAAATACACTCAAACAATTTGCAATGAGCTTAGAACTGTATATCAAACAGTTACAGACTGAAGTATTTGAGCAGTACTGTATGTTTATGAAGGTTAGGGGAATTTAGTATTTTTCCAGAGATTCTTTTGTAAGAGTAAGGGGAAATTTTTACAGCAGCAATATTTTATATATTATGTTTTTTTTCATGTGGAATATGCAAGGTAGTACACTACAAACTGGCAAGCTCAGAAACTCAAGTAGAGAATAAATACAAACTGCGATATGAGAAATTTGTGGGTGTGGGTGCTGGCCTCAGTGTTGGATGAGAAGCCAACCATGTGTTTGACAGATCCTGATATGAAGACTGTATCCCAACTACTGAAATTATGGAATTATCATGGAAAATATGACACGTCTACATAAAGTAATTTTAAAATACTTGGTGGAAACCTGTAAAATGGCAGTTCCAGTGGCAGTTCATTTTACCTTTTCTTCCAGTAACACGAAACAATATGGATTTTTAATGGCCTTGTAATGGTTTCAAATAAATAAGAGCTGTGATCTTTTTTTGATTGCAGTAGCAATGACTTTGAAAAAAGTGTTCATTTAGCCTGACAAATTTACAAAGTATTTATAAACAAATAATAGATAGGTTGACATGTATTTTATTTCACAAGTGTATTTAACTTGTAGTACAATAATTACTATGTAACAAAGATAGTATAGCAGCTTTTGTAAAACTTGTCTAACTTTCTCATTCAAGAGTGAATATCTTTTAAGAGAGAATACAATTGTGTATATGTCCATGTTTGTATTGGTTATTATGAGACCAAAAGTAAATTTTAATGTGTTTTTTTTTAATGTCAGTTTCCTTATAAACTATAAATTCTGACCAATCCTACATTAGAAAAATTTGCTATCCAGAACAAACACAAATTCAGCAGGGAAGACCCTCCTATTATATTTGAGGCACATTACTGAATTTTGTGTTGCAGAAGCATACATACATTCAGAAAGATATTTGAAAATTTACTAATAAAATCAGTCAGGTATTGGTATATTTTGATAGGAAAATAGCAGGAAGTACTTTAATTAAGACATAAAAATATGTTCCTCCATAATCCTAAATATTTTTATGTCAGTTAATTAAAATCAAGTTTTGAACTGAAAATGTGGAGATCATTGATATGCATAACATGCTTATAGATTCACTGCCAATTTTCCACCACTGTACTTCATGCTATTTAAAATTGTATTGCATCAACTCTTAACAGGAGAATAAATTATTTGTGATTTAATATCCTAATTGCTCTTTTAAATTTATAATGAATTTCTATTTTATTTTTAGTTTTGTATAGGATAATTAAATTATATTTTCATTTTAGAAGTTTTATTACAATTGTCTCTGAGAATCATGATATGTGAAGTTATAATCAAGGTGACTAAATTAGATAAACGAGTTGAAAAAAATGTTGAATTCAATCTTTAATAGATACGGCTTCTTGTTTAGAACATGCTTGACTGACATTAGGAAATAATTTGTCTTTCTAGAACATTTTTTGTTGTCTTAAAATTGCAGTTTTAATAAGCAGAATTTTCTCTGGGTTTTGTCTCCTAGGGAATAATGTATTTTCAAGATTTAATTGTTTTATAACAGTCCTGTTTTTATAAACGTGTTTAATTGATAACAAACATTACCTTATTCTGTTAGGTTAAAATAGCTTAAGAGATAGCTCCATTTTATTTTGTTTTAATTTAATTTGAAATCTAAACTTAGTGTAATAAAGTATGTGTGATCCAAGTGTATATAAATGGAAATTCAGCATCAAAATATTACCTAAATTAAGTCATTCTAGTTAGATGCAATCAGAAATAGAAAACAATGCAAAAGAAAAAAAATGAAAGAGAGTAATTGTTTTCCCAACCAAAAAGAAATGTTCTTATTTGGTACGACTTCGAAAGGGAACTGC
>JANHFP010002204.1:0-12127 GCA_032468135.1 Calamaria suluensis | reverse complement strand
AATCTCAGTCCATTCTGCCACTGTCCAGAGACATAAATATGATCTAGTGTGTGTCCCCCAATGTGCGTGGGGCCCCGAATTACTTGGGTGAGGTCCAAGGCCGTCATGGAAGCCTCAAACTTTTTAACAAGTTTGAAGAAGCTTTCCTTGCTGCTTTTTACTTTTGTGGCAAGTCTTTTTTCATTGTGAGCCTTAGCTTTTCTCGCTTCATCTTTACAGGCTTGAGCTGTTTGCTGATTAGTTCCCACCCATTGTTTCTTGTTCTGCCCTCTGGTACTTTGGTGAATAGCATGACTCCCTATTCTTTGTGGCAGACCCTGAGATACCTTAAGACTGCTATCATGTCTCCCCTACACCTTCTTTTCATTAAATTAGACATACCCAGTTCCTGCAACCTTTCTTCATATCTTTTAGTCTCCAGTCCCCCAATCATCCTTGTTGCTCTTCTCTGCACTCTTTCCAGAGTATCCACATCTTTTCTGCATTGTGGTGACCATACCTGAATGCAGTATACAGTCTAGCCATTCCAAGGCATTATAAAGTGGTATCAACACTTCAGGTGATCTTGATTCTATACCTCTATTTATGCAGCCTAGGACTATGTTGGCTTTTTTGGCAGCTTCTACACATTGCTGGCTCATATCTAAATGGTTGCCCACCACGAATCGAAGATCCCTCCCACAGTTACTACTATTGAGCAAAGTACCACATATACTGTACATGTGCAGTTTGTTTTTCTTGCCTAAATGTGGTACCTTACTTTTTTTACCATTGAATTTCATTTTGTAAGATACAGCACAATGTATTTTTAGACTTCATGTCACATGATAATGACCCTCATTGTAAAGAAAAGTGTCCAAGAAAGAATAGGAGCAAGAGAAATGCGGTTTTTTTTAACCAACAAACATTTAAAGTAATTGGAAACTAAATGAACGGGAAAGTGAGTGCAGAAAGTAGGGCAATGGAAAGTTGGAATTTTATTTTATTTTTAAAATTCTAAATATAGTATAATTACTGTCAAACCAGTTACATAGTTCTTGCAATTGTAAAATTGATTCTCAGCTATTATGGAGAGCAGTGCAATAAAAAAAAAGTACCTGCCATGCCTTCAGTGTAGGAGTTTTCAAGTTATTACCATCTTTAAATATCCTCCTGGATGTGGATGTATAAGCTGCATTTAAGGTCCGTGCCACAGCCCAGATTGTGTTGTAAATGAAATAGTTATCCCTAGGAAGGATCCGATCCATCTCCTCTTTCATCAGGGCCTCCAGTTCTTCTCTCTGCTTGCATTGTCTCCAGACTTTCACCGAAAAGACATTGTTGGAGTAGGAACACAGAAAAGAGGTCTCTACATAGTATATCATAAAAGTATCCAACTCGGATAACACACCATCCATTGGCCTTTGGTTTCCCTTAATAGTAAAGGAAAATATGCTATGGAAATATTGAGAAGAATGTAAAAAACGAGTGAAGTCCCAACAGACTGAAGTGATCAGGACTTTTCCTCTACAAGGAATTTCATTACGAAATTGATATATCGCTAACAACATTTTAACCCCTCTATGGAATGTACTTTTCTCTGCATTATAAATAAAGACATTCACTTTACTCCAATGGTGAGAATCTTTTATGTATATGTTGAAAATATGACCAGATGTGGCAAAGGTTTGTGATAAAACTGGGCAAATGCCACTCTTGATCATCAGGGAGGTCAACGTCCTCATGAAAGTTTGTCCGTTCTCAGTGTCTGGAGCAAGGAGACCCACCAAGGTCCACCTGAAATGGAGGAGGAGCTTCACCATCCCTGGGTACTTGGCTCCTTCAGCTGGGAGCATTGGGTAGAAGAAAGGATTTTCATCACTCACAGCATGGGAGTCAAAAGCGTGACTGATCTGAAAAGGGGAGGAAAAATTATATTTATTTTTTGGAAAACCATAAAAAGTACATCTAGTCCTAATGGGGGAATTGTTCCACTCCTTGCAATGAGCAACCTCTTATAAGGAATCTCTGGTCCTTCTGCCTTACGGTGTTTCTCTTCTCACTTCAGTGCAGCATTTGGCTGTTGCAAAGAGCCAGCAGAGATGCACAGTCTGCATTAGGAGGGTCCCAGGGAGGGGATTGCCTTCTCTGATCCTCCTCTTTCACATGATAGAACCTCCATCCTTTCTTCATGCAATTCCCACAATAGAACTCTGCTCTTCACTTACAAGAGAGGATGTCTGGATGTAAGTTGCATGTCTCAAAATGTTCTTCACAAGAAAGACACACCTGTGGGATTTTGTAGGTTCCCAACATGGTTGAAATGTGGCTGGAGATGTCAGTACCAGCCGCTTCGAATACAGCCACTGTGTTTCTCTGCCTTCCACAGCTGTAGTTGGGGATGTTGGGCTCTCCCTCTGAAAGCAGGTCCAGCAAAGCCTCTGAGGTCATTGCTGCTCTGTAATAATTGTCATAGATGTTGTATCCCAGGGTGACATTGAGCAAAATGTTGGGATCCTGGTTGATCGCTTGGATTGCAAAAATGGAAGAGAGGATATTCCAGTACTCTGTTGCTGGTTTCCTGACAGTAAGAATATATCACAACATGATCAATAGAAACAACATTTTATTTAACTGTTAAATTTAACAGTTGTGTTTTTAATCTTTCTAAGGCTGAGAAGTTTGGAGTCATTTTCAAATCTCTAAAAAATATATCTCACCTACCTTTCAATTTTTCTTTGATTTTTGGATACAGAATCCATATTGTGTTTCAGTCAATCTAGTTATTGTTATCTTTCTATAATTCTTTTTTTTAAATTTATTTTTTATTAAGAAACTTTAAAGAAATAAAATATCAATCAGAAGATTAAATGAATAAATAAACAAACAATAAAGGAAGGAAAAGGAACAAAGAAAGGAAGGAAGGAGGGAAAGAGGGAGGAAGAAAGGAAGGAAAGAAAGTTCCTATTTTCTTTTGACAGATAATTTTCTATTTCTGTAAATTCTACATTTTTCACAATCTAGTCCTTCACTGTGGGAATTCCAGATTTTTACATCCTTGAGTATATAATAATCTCACTGCAGTTATCATAAATGAAATTCATTCACTATGAATGCCATTTTATTCATTCTTCAGATGTCCCAATTAAAAAATCTGGTTACTTTACCATTTTTAGCCTTTTGAATACTTTGCATTATTTGTCAATTTCTATCTGAAATTTCTGAGTTTTCTCACAAGTCTGCCTTGCATGATAGAATATTTCCCCATGCTTTTCACAATTCCTGCATTGGTTTGAAATAAGTTAACACATTTTTATTTCTCTGGTGTTATATAACAAGAATACATCATTTTATTTTTTTAAAAAAAAATCTTAAATTGTTGTTGTTGTTGTTATTAGTTGTGAAGTCGTGAGTGACCCATCGTGACTCCATGGATGACTTTCCTCCAGCCCCTCCTATCCTCCACCATCCTCTGGAGTCCACCCAAGCTCACGCCCACTGCTTCAGGGACTCCATGCAGCCACCTCATTCTCTTTCGTCCCCTTCTTCTTTGACCCTCAATCTTCCCCAGCATTATATTCTTCTCTAGTGAGTCCTTCCTCCTCATTAGGTGGCCAAAGTATTTGAGTTTCATTTTCAGGAGTTGGCCTTCTAAAGAACAATCAGGGTTGATCTCCTCTAGGACTGACCATTGGATTGCTTTGCAGTCCAAGGGACTCACAGGAGTCATCTCCAGCACCAAAGTTCAAAGGCCTCAATTCTTTGGCGTTCAGACTTTCTTAATGTCCAACTTTCTCAGCCATACATTGCAACTGGAAAAACCATAGCCTTGACTATCTGCACTTTTGTTGGCAGGATGATGCCTCTGCTTTTTAGAATGCTGTCTAGATTTGCCATAGCTGTCCTCCCCAGGAGCAAACGTCTTTTAATTTTGTGGCACCATCTGCAGTGATCGTGGAGCACAGGAAAATAAAATATGTCACTACCTCCATTTCTTCTCCATCTATCTGCCAGGAACTTAGAGGGCCGGATGCCATAATCTTAGTTTTCTTAATTTGAGTTTCAACCCAACTTTTGCACTCTCCTTCTTCATTTTCATCAAGAGGCTCTTTAGTTCGTTTTCACTTTCTGCCATGAGAGTTGTATCATCTGCATATCTGAGGTTGTTGATATTTTTCCCGGCAATCTTAATTCCAATGTTTGATTCATATAACCTCGCCTTTCTCATGATGTGCTCTGCATATAAATTAAATAGGCAGGGTGACATTATACAGCCTTGCCGGACTCCTTTCCCAATTTTGAACCAATCAGTAATAAGATGTTTTGGTACTCCCATTTTGTTGTGATCCACACAATCAAATGCTTTAGCATAGTCAATGATCCAAGAAATTAGCCAATACTTATTATTGGGTTTGCATCACAGGATAACTTATTCCACCTTTGAGTAAAATTGAGATATCCTAGTAACAAGATTGACATTTGTACAATTTCTGATTGGTCCTGAATTTTTTTGGAGACCCCTGGCTAAACCCTAGTGTCCTTCGGAATTTTTATAATATTCTCTTCCTAGTTCCATAAGATAAATTTAAGTTGAAAAGAACAAGTAAAATCAAGAATTGCTGGAGAGATTACGTTGGATGTGTTCAACTAGATGTTTCCATATTTTTCCCAATATGTAAAAGAGCATAATCAGTAAAAACCAGTAATTGTAAAATTGATTTAAAATGTCTGAAAGCTCACTAGCTTTGCTTGCCTCAAGAGCAGCAAACAATGTATTGTTACAAAAATAAAGAAATCCATGGTTTTCATTATGTAGTATTGGTTATTCTGATGTTATTAGCTGAGAGAGATTTACAGCCATGAAACATCAAATACATTACTGTAGAAGTAAATGTGCAAGTAACAAATTTCTGAGATGTGCTGCTTTCTGTTTCCATAGTAGATATTTTAAATGAGGGATGCTGTGTAAATGAGTGCTATTTTATTTTTGTACACTTTTTATGCATTTTATAGATGTGAGATTGAATTGTTAAGGAAAATTGTTATACTCCTCCAGTGTGAATATTTAAATGAGTATATTGGCAAAAATTCAATGGGAGTCCATAAAGCTATATAGTTTTCTTTCACTTTTGGGTAGCATAATACTAGGCTAGGCAGGAGGTCTGCTAAGACTCTTTTTATGCCCTTTTAAAATTGTTACAAGTAAATCTTTCATGTAATTCACAAAATAATGTAAAAGGGAGATATGGGTAATATGATGGCTTAGTCTGCACGCATGAATCTTCTGTTCATTTATTTGACATATCTGTGGAAGAAACCCATTATTTCTGATACCAATATTTCCAAAGGTTATATATTCCCAGGCTCGTCTATTTTGAATAGACCTTTTTTTTGTCTCCAAGGAATTTTTCAGCATTGTTTGAATGCAACCTAAATACATGAACGAAGAAGGACACTTAGAAAGCTACATAGTCTGTGTCCAAAATGGAAGACATTGAACTTTTAGTCTCCTTGTGTCAACTTCTTGAACTTCTTATTGCAACATTCTTAGCACTGAAGATCATTGTGGGGATATTTAGGGAATGTGAACTGAATATCTGGCCTGTCTCACCCATTTCTTTTGTTTGCTGGGGTGATTTGGTACAAAAGGATTACAAATGTAGTTTGCCACACTCATTTACTGAGGATGAGGTTTTTGATTTATTTTAAAGTTTAAAACTGATGCAGGATTCCATTCAAAGTGTTTCACATGTGGTATCACAGCATAGGGCAGTTGTTATTATTAGACATACCCTCTTCAGATATAGGGGGTCTGGTGAAGATGAAAGACAACAGTTTGCCTAAGGCTACCTGTTGCATTCATGGCTGAGATGAGATTTTAAAGTAGGGGCCCACTGTCTTGTAGCCATTGCACAACATGAGCTCTCTAATAACAGCACAGTGGCAAAATATCTATAGGCCATGATACAAAACACGCAAGCCCGTGCTTTCTATTTTCCTGTTCCAGCTTTTTGTTCCTAAATCTTGAATTTCACATGATGAAACATAACTTACACATAAGGGGGTAGGTTGGGTTGGAGCGCTTTTCCATGAAATGTGAGGGACCTCAGGGGAAGTAGCCCTTTTGTTGCAGGCTGAACTACAAGAAATTTATTCTCTCCTAGAAGAAAGAAGCTTCTGATACTTGTCCTTCCAACTCTGGATGGTAAAAATAATCTTCCCTCCCCCCCTGAAACTTCCCAAACTCAGAATCTCTTTCTCACTTAACATAGGAAGAAGAAAACATTGGCTTTCCTGCTTTAAAGAATTATAACTCTTGGTGTCCTTCATCATTGGTCAAGCTGATTCCTGAGAGCCCCAGCCTGGGTGAGAATTTAAGAGTTATAAAACAAAAACCTCTGAAAAGTACCCAGTTGGGAAAATCACTTTAAGAAATGTAAATGTTTGAAAAAAATACTCCACATTCTATTGTTACATCAATGTTAGTATTATAAAAATTGATGAGGTCAGCAGGGATTTATCAGCATATATCATAGGTAATCCAAAGTTGTAAACATTCCAACACAAATTTATACATCTTGGTATTGATTCTGCAAAGAACAGTTCCATAATCCTGTACCCCCTCCTCTCTATATAAACAAAGACTATTTACTTTGAAGGTGAATTAACATTTAAGCTGAAATGTTCTTTTCCAATTACTGGAAATGTTGGACTTTTCTTGTCCAAAAACAACACTAATTTGGTTGATATCATTCTCTTTAGGCTTCAACGGGCAGAAATATATTATCTCCTTTTCTCCCCCTCTCCTCCTCTTCTCCTCCCTCTCTTTCTCATTAAAAAGTGTTCTATTAATCTCAACTAAAATAGAGTTGGAGGAGTTAATTCTTTACCAACAATCACATGTAAAACAATCAGCGACAAGCAAGAAAAGTACAGGTTCTACTGTTTCAGATTTCCATGAGAAAATATCTGTGTGTAAACATTGTGCCTAAGATTCATTCACTCCTTTAGCAAATTGAGTCCATTGCTTTGCCTGCTGCTGTAAATTGCTTCTGAGGACACCAAATGTGTCAGGTCTGTCTATGTCCTTTCTATTTTCAACAGCCTCCGTTGGGCATATTGAAGAATAATAGGATGAAATTGAGCAAAGAAACATGTGGACTAAACAATCTGGACATTTTCCTAACAGTAAGATGTATCAGAATGGAGAATGGATCTCCAGAATGTGTAGCTAAGCACCCTATTGCGTGAACAATTTCAATAGCATGCTAAGAAATGTAGTAATACAGCAGAACCAAAGCAAAGGAAAACTAACTTGAACCAGAAACAGATTTTAAAATGTATGTTTTAAAATCCTTTACTAGACTCACATTTTGCCCTAGAACAGTTAATTAGAAATATTGTTTTGTGTTCCAACATCTTGCTGTTTTATCCCCACTTCCATTACTTCTCTTTCATAATTTTCACTTCAAAACCTTTGTAATACTTCAATGTGATGCTTATGCATATTTTTTTATGCATTGTTTATGTAGATAACTTTGTGGGATATGCATTAAATTTGTACAACTCATTTCCGTGGCAGAAGAAACACTTCTCTTTTGAGGAATCTTGCACTTTAATTATGCCCCCTGATTCATTAAGCATTTTTCCTCATAATT
Source organism: Calamaria suluensis (assembly GCA_032468135.1). NCBI lineage: Eukaryota > Metazoa > Chordata > Lepidosauria > Squamata > Calamariidae > Calamaria > Calamaria suluensis. The sequence continues at coordinate 4,490 of JANHFP010002204.1, read as the reverse complement.
CTCATTCAATCTCTTCTCCATTTTCCCCAAGAAGAAGAAAATGTCAATGAAATTTGTATGTGTTGTGTGTCAAGACAGGAATTCAAAATTTTTAAACATTGTAGCCTTCAATGAGCAAAAGGCATCCACTGTATAGAATGTGTTCTATTCTTTAGCTTGGTTAAGAAAGAGGAAAGAATTTTGAATTCATTGTGCTGCAAACTCCCACCCATTTTAAGAGATTCCAGATGCCAAAAGAAAATAATACCTTTTTACTAATGGTATCTTTCAATCTGCAAGCAATGGTGGGTTGCTACTAGTTTGCACTGGTTCAGGAGAACCAGTAGTGATAATTTGTCGTCAGTCACCAAAGCGGTAGTGACGGCTGACTGGCCACGCCCCTGAACTGGTTCCCCAGCCGCTGCCTGATGGGATCTCCATCAGCCAGTCACTGAGGCAGACTGAAGTCAATCAAGGAACAAACTAGTGTTTTTCATTCGAAAGAAGGAATATACTCTCTCCTGTATGATCAATTCTATGTTGTATGGAAGAGGTGCCTGAGGGAATATTTCAATCTGTAGTGTTCCAGCTGGCCCACTGCACAACCATACTCTCCCATCTGACTACAAGGCTCTATGCAACATTGATTTTTTCTATTTTGTCTGCTGAAGGAACTTAGCAACCAAGGTTGTTGATATTGTTTTGTCAGGGTACTATCAACTTTGTGGAATATTTTCCTTGAGATTGATATTCCCATTTGTAGGCGTGTCCCATTTGTAGGCGTGTAGGAGGATATGTGTAAATATGCCACAAAAGAAATTATAGAAAAATCCTGAAAATAAGGAAATTAGGGGAAATAAATGTTAGAAAATTAGAAGTCATCATCTAGCCTAATGCCAAATATTTTCATTGGCTTCATATCGCAGAAGAAATTGTTAAGTTGCACCATGGTTCTCATAATGTATACAATATTTGCATACAGAGATACAATGATACAATTAACAATTAATGTATCAGAAAGGATTTAGGTTGGTGAAAATTACCTTACATATATAGTTAGCCCTTTTCTGTTCAAACTCACAGAATGAAAAACAAACCAACCTTCAAACCAGTTTCTTTACAGAAAAAGAAGAAAAGGAATCCCCAAGTTGAATTTATAGTCAGTTTAGTTTGGTTTATTAAAATTGTTTTGTGATGTTGACTTAATTATCTATAGCAATGCATCTCATGTTCTGAAATCATACATGAAAGACTGAAGCTCAAGAAGCTGAAGACAGTTCTGATAATGAGTCCCTGACAGATGTGTAATGTGACATGGAAATACATATTGAGTCAGAGGGAGAGGGCATTCATTACCACAAGTATTTCACCTTCAACTTAAATATGAACTACCCTACATCTGGGATTGTTGCTGCATCACAGCTAATTATCTTAAAGCATCTTAGCCTTAGGTTAGAGATGAATGATTCCTAACAATCCATAGAATGAGCAAAAGGGGCTTGGATTATCCTTTTGTTAAGTACATACATTACCTTGGCAACATACCAAGTAGTACAGTGAAATATCACACAGTGAATTATTTCTCCTCTTCCTCCTCCCTTCTTTCCTTTTACTTCCTTCCTTTTCTCCTCGTCCTCCTTGTTGCAGATACTGCAGAATCTTATTAGTAAACTGCATCAAAACAAAACTGCTAAGAGCTCAGAGCTGATACTGCACAATTCAACCCTGTGGAATCTGCTCCTAAAATAAAGAAAAATATGCAAAAAGAACAAGGGACAACAATAAAAAGATTATTGTGTTCTGTCCTGAACATCTAATATATTCCTTCCTGTCATCACTTTGAGTTTCAAGGCTGCCAATTACTGCCTTGAAAATCCTCCCCATTTTCTATTCATGAGAAACCTAGGAGTCCAAATTGATGATATACTTTTCATTGAAAGAAATGCTATTCTCCTTCAATGAACGTTCACAAGGTGTTCCTCACCACCAAGATGGCCAATCTCATAGTTCATTCCAGGTTGTTTGCTTGAATAATTGCAGCAGTTTTTCACCAGGTAACTGAAACCTCACCCAGTCCGTTGATGGCCATTTGTACAATTCTGTCTTGCTTGTTTTTATCATGTACTATTACTTTATTGGCAATGTGAAAAAGATACCTTTGCAAATCATTAGTGTTGACATATTGTGCCTTAAATATGTACACAATGAAGAAGATTATTTCTCAAAGATCATGCAAATATATAACAATAGCCTTTGTTACTCCAATATATACAGGTAGTTACTAAAGAACATTTGTTTATGTATAGTATTTTTCCCCAAAGCAACAATGGAAGAAATACAGTGACAATAATATTCATTACTGATGGAACACAACGGTCAACTAATACAGACCCTGTTGCTGGTTTGTGATTTTTCCAAACAGGTAAAGTATAGGATAGATGCCCAATCATTAAAACGAGACCTCTTAAGACAATTTGTCTTGTCTTGATTTGAAGTAATTCATCTTGGATCACTCCCATGTGCTGAAATACTGTAAAAGAATCACAAGCAGACTTTGAATGTATGAAATATATTGTACTTGAGTATTTGAATCTTAAGGCAAAGATTGATCAGTAAGAGATAGGCAAAAAATAGTGGTATGAAGAGTGGAGAGAAGAATTTAAATGAAATTAATAATTTGTAGCAGTGGTTTGCAACCTATTGTTCTGAAACCTATTGTTGTTAATGGTCTGCAAAAACATTGCAAGAGTTCCCTAATATTTGGGAACATTACTGAAATTTGAGGAGATAATTTTAATCACACATCTCTTTGGCATTCTTACTAAACAATCTCATATATATTCATCTGAGAACATCCAAATCACGCAGTGTGTCTGAATCCCTTGACTTCTATCGTAGAAGTAACTCTGCAATCATCTATAGTCTTCCTTGCATTTTATTCTTTTTTTTCTAAACAAGAATTTATTGATTTTATTGGGGTGGGGGAAAGGGTAAAAGAATAGGGAAATGTTTTACATCAATTTGGTTACAACAACTTATTTTTTGAGATAAAAAGAAATAATACACAATATGGTTGTAATTTTAAGCCTTATTTTACGTTATATTTTTTAATTTTCAATTGACCATCAATAGGAAATTTCCTGTTCCAGCATTTTCAATACAATAACTAAATAAAAGTTCTCTGAACTTTTGCATTTTTTTTGCCGGTGAACATTATCCAACTCTATGTGGTTCCTGTTCCTGAGTAAAAAATGCCAAAATCTTATTCTTATTTTTTATAAACTATAAAATTTTATAGAAAGCTCTCAGTTATTCTTTAGCTAAAACAGTTTGCTATGGAGGAATGACTAAAATTCCTACATTACAATATGAAAGACGGGAACCATTTATGATTATTGTATCAAGTGGATATTGTTGCAATAATATAAACTTAATATTAAATCCAAGGATGCAGTTATTTTTGCATGTGTAGTCATCACTTTTGAAGCACAAATACTTTGGCCACCTAATTTTTATTTATTCATTTATTATTTCAATGTATATACCGCCCCATCTCTGAAGACTCGAGGCGGTTGACAGCAAATTAAAACACATAATATACCCCCTCTCCTGATACAAGACCCATAAAGTAAGGACTAACTAATGAGGGCTTCTAAGACATCTTTACAAAAATTAAAAATTGGCACCCATGTTATTGGGTTTTAACAGGCAGCACAAAATGATTAAGGATTCATTTATTGCTTTTTTCTCCTCGTTTCCATTAGCTCTGTTTAACTAATCTCCATTTTTAACAAACTGATTTTCATTGCTAATTTTAATCAGTGAGCCAATGTTGGCTTGGCTCACTGATTAAAATTTCCAAGCTCAAAAGCAATCTATAATAAAAAGGATGCATAGTTTTTGTACGGCATCTACAATTACTGAAGATCAAATGGCACTTACAGGGCATACTCAGCAATGGGTAACTTTAACACATCAAATACTTCTTTGTTCTTCATTAGGTAGACAGATCGCAGGTAAGAAACAAAACACTAAGGAAAAAAGAAAAGGAAAAACCTGTTCAAGTCACAGAATAAAAGGAAACTCAACCGAAACAGATGCACAGTTTAAGCTAATTACTTTTTAAAAGTACAGTAGCTTACAAAGTCCTCCTGAAAATCAAGATATCCATTGTCATTTCATTTTTCATTCATCATAATTTGCTACCATCCCTGCCTGTTTCATAACAAGCAAAGTCAAAGAGGAAAACCAGCAGAAAGTCAGTTACCTCACAGGAGGTCCTCAATTAACAACCTGTGTTTTCCTTAATGACAGTAACCAGGATCTGCCAGAACTGCCATCAATAAGCAGTCTGGCCATATGATCTTGTGCTTTACCAGTGTATTGCTTAGTGATGGAAATTCTGCCCCCGATTAGTGAGACCCTTTAGTGCAGGGGTCCCCAACCTTGGCAACTTTAAGGACTTGTGGACTTCAACTCCCAGAGTTCCTCAGCCAGCAAAGCAAAGCTGG
>JANHFP010002203.1:0-12604 GCA_032468135.1 Calamaria suluensis | reverse complement strand
TGTAGGTTTTCCTGCCTGGGCAGGGGGTTGGACTAGATGACCTCCAAGGTCCCTTCCAACTCTTATTATTATTATGTACCAGTGTGAAAGATAAGTGACCTTGGGCTTATCAAGCTGTTTTGGCAAGCTCAAAAAATTGGCTTAATGCCTGATTGTAACTGCTTGAATAATATAAGCTGTGGGACCCACTTTTCCCTGGCACCTGGGAGATATAAACCTCTTGGTGTACTTAGAGATCTCATGCCTGGAAGAGAATCTTCTGGATGAGAAAAAAGAAAGTTGACTGGACAATTGGATCTTCCCCTAATTGGTGGAACTTTATTTGCTGTTTTGCCCTGTGACTGTTCACATCTACCTATTCAGATTTATTTCAAGAGAAACTTTGCTGACTGTCTGTAATACAAATTTGGTGAATTAGAATTTGTGACTATGCCCTTGAAACCAGAAAAAACTGTCTCAGCACCAGCCTCTGCCATGGCCAGTGCAGCTGGGCAGAGGTCGGTTGCTGAATTTTTACAACAAGAAAATATAGACTCTGTTAGATCAACTATGAGGAGGTGAGTCTTCATTCAATAACATTTAATGAATACAACCAATGCAAAAACCAACAAGAACATGGCCGCTCGTCTGACAGCTCGGCTTTTATACTGAGCTGTCAACCTCAGTGGCCAATGAAAACCCAGCATTCCTCCCACCAGCATGCCCATCCAATCAACACATACATAATGATGAGTCTGTTATTAGCAGAATTAATAGGTATTGAAAAAACAGGATGTTATGGGATATTGATCAGGTTTATAGAGTGAACTCAAGCTATGCAAGAATAAACAATGTCCCAAGAGAAGTCCACATAAAATTTCTCAGGAGATCCACAAGGGATGAGATCCTGAGAGCGCTAAGGGGTAAATCTTTGAGGTTTAAGGGAAGGGAACTGGCAGTGTTAAAAGAAATTCCAAGAAAAGTCAGACAGTCTAGAAGGAAATACCAATTTTTAACTAAGAAATTGTTTGCCAAGAGTATTATGTTTAGGTGGTTGATGCCGGAAGTCTTTTAATATTTTTGGAGGAGAAAAAATACAACCTAATAAATAGTAATGAAGTGGAAGCTTTTTACAACAACCATAAACTCCTACTACAGGAAGAAGACCTGGCATCTGGGGGGAGAAGGTAGGAAGGCAAACTCAAAGAGAGAGGAAACCCCAAAGTCTATACCTAAAGAGACGGGGGGGCTGTCGCCAAGGAGGCTAAGGTTGCAAGATAAATAATGACTTTTAAATGTGCTGTGTAAAATTTTAAAGAGGTAATTACAAAACTGGAAAATAAATAAGATGAGATACTTAGGCACAGGAGCAAGATATACTGGTTGTCAATCAATAGAACGTTAAAAATTGTTAATATGATACAAATTGTATATCTTCTTATCTGATGTACTATGTATGAACCATATAACTCCGGAAAGCAAGTTGTAAAAAAATTGAATTTATAACCTTCCTCTACCCTTTACCCTTTTCCCTACCCCAAGAAAACCAACAAAATTGTATTTTAAAAAAAGAAAAAAGGTGGCAACATTGTCCGCGACTCGCTTAAGGAGTCAGGGAATTCTGGTTGTTTAAGCCGAGGACTTTCTGTGCCAAGATTTGTTTATTGAAAATGTTAAGAAACCAGCGCTTATTTTCTGTTGCAGGCAGTGCCACTTCGTGGCAAGTGAACGAACTACACAAACACAATTCAGAAATAAATCTCTCTCCATCAACAGGCAAGTGAGCTTTTTTTTCTTTGAAAACATTTTGCTTCTTGGATGAGGAATAAAACATTTTCAAAGAAAAAAACAAGGAAGTCCAGTTGCCTTTTGAAAAAGCATTTCTGGATATTTGAGGAAGGGCTGCTGTTTTTAGTCAGAGCTAAATATCACCAAAGTTTAATTTCATTTAATTTCTGCTTGTTTGTTATTTTAAACACCATTATAATAATATATGTTCTTTTCTCACATGTTCATTTCTTGTGCTAAACTTACTTTAAACTAGTTTTCCCCCTACACAGTGTTCTGAAGACAGGGATGAAGGTAAAAGAAACTAAAAGAAAAGAAAAGAATTTTCTTCTATCTTGTTTCTCCCTCTGGTATATTGTAATGTGAATGTGTTTTTAATTCTCCAAATGAGAATTTCTGGATAGAAAGTAACCCTGAAAACTGTAGGGGTATGATCCGTAATTTATCAGTAGGTTGTTTAGTTTAGCTGTACTGACCATACTAAGAGAGTGCAAAGGTTATTTTCACCTCAAATATATTCAGGAGTCTATGTTAACAGCATATTAGTATTTTAAAATGCTAAATGTTTCCAAATGTATCATTTTACAAATATATCGTATATCACATACAGGGGATAAATAAGCCAGTCTATAATATGATTGGAAAGTTACACTGAAACTTTTATTGTCACAAGAAAACCAACTATGAGTTGTAAAATAACCACTGGGGAGAAAAACATTACCTGATTACCTGAGAATAGTGGCATGAAAATCGCACACTGTAAACTTATTTCCATTTACTAAGAAGTTGTTTCATGCTTCACTGAATTAATTCTTCATATTTTTAAGAAGCCTGGATATAAGACCTATCTTTTGAAATTACAAATGGTCATGTTAATAGCAATAGCGTGTTCAGTTTTAAGACATACACATGTGTAATAACACCAAAATTATATCTTGAACTAAATTTCTTCTTTGGAGCAAACACATGTACTAGAAATTTTTTGATACAACTAGGCTTCCAGTTTCATAGACCTAACAAACTACAGTTCTTAACTCTATGTATAATATTAGTATCCATAGTTCTGGTTTTAAAATTGTAGGGAGTCATTATAGATCACTTGAATAATAAACCTTAATCTCGCATTATTCTGTTGTTGCTGTGTGGGGACATAAATATTATATAATATTTAATAATATTTGAAAGCAAATTATAAAACCCGTCAAAATTCTAAGAATACCTTTGATATAAAGACACTGAAAACAAGCTTCCAATTTTTCAGTGGAACACAATCAGAATCCCTTTTATTCAGATATTACATAGATATGAAAAAACTGATTTTACCTTTGTTGAACACTAAAATTTATTTCATATTCTACTTGTTTTTAAAAATAAATATTAATTATTGTTCTAACATTTTTGAAAGGCACCTTTTAATTCATATATGAAACAAGAGTCATAATAAGCATAGCTATATTTCAATAAACCTCAGATAATATGAATGGTTACCAGTGAATTTCACTTATGATATTATTGAAGTCATTTTGTTTAAACTGTTTTGGAGGCTAGTTTTTTTTTCAAAATTAATTTCATAAAGTTAAAATAAATAAGTAAAAAAAAACACAATAAAAATTACTAGAGCTTTAACAGGGCAGGATTAACTTTTTATTTTTTTAATTTGCCAAAAATTTTAAAAGTGTGTGCACAATATTTGAAAGCAGATGAATGATTCCAACCAGAATAAAGATATCCAATAAGTATACTTAATTCTCAACAACTAGTTAGTTACAAGTTATTTTTTTCAGACAATAAATATTATATCATGTTATTTTCGGCTTAGAATTTTGCCATAGAAAAGTTGTAGATACAAAGTCAGTTTAGGTCTATTGAAGTTAAATATCCTCACTTAAATGGTTCATGATTTAATACATTTCGTTGCATTTACAATGAAATAATCCAGCATGTTCTTCTATAAATAAGAAGCAGAAAAAGACTTTGGTGAATGATTTGATCAATTACAGTCAAGTAATTATGAAAAATATATAGGTACTATTTATGGGTACTATATATAGAATCACTAATTATTTTTCTGCTTTCAATGTATGCATTGTTTTAATTAATTATCTGGTACCTTTTTTGGGAAGTTAAAAGCCTTATCTATTTAAAACTGAACATTTTAGTCATTCTTTTTCTATATAAATACTTGGTTCTAAGACAAGTCGTAATAGATTTGCATGTTGCTAGTAGTATCAAGGTATTATTGAAAAAAGTATATAATGCAAACTGAAATACTTTACATAATTGAAATGAAAATATTTTCTTTCAAAATGTTCAGCCATCCCTTGCCACTGGCATAAGCAATGACAGTGTTCTGCAAATGCTATTTCCATTCATTCAATGACACTCTACATTTGACTCCAGTCTTTATGTATTTATCTTCTAAGTCTATCATTATAAGCATTCCTTTTCATGGTTCTTAAATAGCAAGCTAACTATTACAGAAGACAGTACTAAGAACCACCTCATACATTACAGTCAACATGAAGAGATTGTTGGGCTTCCAGTAAGGGCGCTCCAAAAACCTTATGTGAAAAGTCATTATGAATTTGGCACACTTGTAAGGCAGGAAATAAATGTATTAAGCCACCCATTCTTATTTTGAGATTTAGGCGGCAGAACATATCGCACAATGAAAAGTTACCGTACACTGCTCCAATTTAGCTGCACAATCTTTAGGAACTCTGCAGTCAGAAAAATGGTGTGTGGAGGTTGCTGAGTTTACCATCCTTATTCTATAGTGATCAGATTAGCACACACAACAAGTTATGAACATACAAATTAAAATCCCCAGTTTTTGGTACAGATTGGAAAACTAGAGTTACCCTTAATCTTACTATTCAAGCATTTATGAGCATATTTGTTACACTTATATCTGTTCTGAATTAATTAACTTCATTCCTGTCATTACATATCTTAATGGATTTATAGTGGTTACTGGTAGAGAAATGGCTGTCTTCCAGATTGAAATAAAGACCTATTTTACCAAGTAATTCAGCCTTTTAAAAATAAATGTATAAACATTTAGAATATTTATTATTAAATTAACACTTTTTCCAAATAAACAAGAGTTAGAAATAATTTGGTATTCTAATCTTTTCTTTCTGTGTTTGGCATAATCTTACACTTTTAATTTTCAGCTCAAGGAGGTCTTAAGCCATGATTACCAATTGTCTCTGTATTAAAAAATATTTTAGCAAAAGGTATATTAAATTCTACATTCCCAAAATGTAGGAAAACTTTTCCCTAATCTTGATTTAATGTTATTCCTACAATTGTCCTAGAAAGGAAATAAAGTGAAATCCTATATGAAACCCCACACTGTCCCTGTTATATGGGGGTCACAGAAACCACAGCCCATATTCTTCTATACTTTCAGTTCTATAGGGACATTCACCATGAGCCGATTAAAACTCTTTTATTTAAATTTCCAGGGCACTCTGATATTTTCTATGTGCACTAACTGTTAAATAATAAAGATAAATTGGTTTTTCTAAAAGTAGCAAAATTTTGCTATATCATTTGTAAGCTTTGCCTACAAATGTTTCCTAATAGTTCATGTTAGAGGATAATTTTGTGTTCGTTTCATTGTTTGAATTTTTTTGGCAATAACTGAAATAAAGTTCTGTTTATATTAAATTCAATTTTATGTAAGATTCAATTCAAAACAAACTTCACTGAAGACTTTTGGATATCTTTACATTATCAGTTGCCCTACTTTCTAGAATTACATGAATAGGCATATTTTCTACATTTATATTCATATTTCTGCATTTAAATAAAAAATCATGTTTTATTGCACATAAAATTTATTTTATTTTTTATTTATTGGAATTTGTGAAAAAAAAACAAGAACAAGAATGAAAGAATAAAAATACGATGACAGGGACAATTAGGCATGTTAGTACACTTATTTAATGTAAAATCTGCTTTTTCTTTTCAGTGTTGCTGAAAGTATAATTTGTCTGGATAGTAAGAGGAACAGAAAAGTTATATTGGAATCTAAGAAGCCAGATGAAGCGCCATTGCAGATATACCCTCTAATAGCTGCAAAGCAGAGTACTTACTGAAGCAGCTATCAAAGCTTTCAGAATCATAAACAATGTGGAAATGTTGATCTGCCAGAGTCACAAATGATGAGTACTCAGTTTTATAAGTTCTTTAACTCAATTAAAAATAATGCATAAGTATATACATACATATATTATATTGCTGGTGTTCTAAATATGAATTAAATAAAATAAAAATAGTTGATTAAATTGTTAATCTTTTTTAACAGGAGAAACAGCAATACTGTGGATTACCCCATTTGCAAGCTGGAAAAAGAGTATTTTTTTGTTTTTTACTGCAACCATTAAAATCATATTAAACCTTGAGTCTAACTACCAAATGTTAGATAACTGAGAAACATCTAGCCCAAAGATCCAAGCAACTTTCATAATCGGCCAAAGGGCCATTACTTAGTCGGAGAACCAGTGTTTTTGGTGTAAACAACTCCCATGTTTAATCTGAAACCTCTGCAGGCAGGAGTGAAAAACATCATCTTGTGAAATCCTGGGGAACTAATGTCAGTAAGCATACACTCTACTGAGATAGAAAGATAGATTTTAACATAAGATTGCTTCTTTCTGTTGCCACTCAATCCCATTCTCTTTCACACATGAAACCTCATTGGCCAGAAACATTACAGGCACCTGGGAAACATTTTTACCATAGAAATAGTGAGAACAGCCTGGTCTATAAAATGTGAAAAAAGAAAACTACCGTATCTCCAGGATTCTCTTAACAAGTAACCCAAAACCTCATTTTTATAGTATCAACAACTGAGGAAATGGAGGCAATAGGGAAAAAAAAGATGCAAAATCAACCTTCCTATCCAATGGACGGAAAATACCATTGTTTATTATTTTCTGCCAAGTGACCAAGCAAATTCCCCATATATATTGTTCTGAACCCTCAAACCATGCAACCATTTCCTTCATGGAAGCTTGAAACAGAAAGACGGGCAGGTAAGTCTAGGTCTAGGAGAACTAAACTTCCTGCTTATAGTTCAGGTTGTTGAGAATAGATTTGGATTTCATATCACCAGCAAAGTATAGTACATGTTTTAGAATAAATTGTGTCCAAGGATCCACTGATCATTTCTGTGATGTGATTTTAGGGCATACTGCCAAAAATTGTCTTCATGATAAAAGGAAATGTCTACAAACATAACCTTCCTATTTAAACTGTAAAACTGGCCTGAAGGCTGGCTCTTGCACAAAATGCATAAATTATCCAGTTTAGGTTAAAGGTATCAAAAGCACGATTTCTGTTTCTAGTACATTAACAAGAGCTCTTTCAGGCACAAACAGATAGTTTTTAAGAACCATGCCATTTGTACTATGTGATAATATTAGGCCTAAAGGGTTCCAAAGGTCCAAAGTGAAAAATTAGCTTATTCAGCAAAAAAAAACATAATAGAAATGCTTTTATTTTCCTGGTACACAAAAAATAGGAAAAATGTTTTTTCTAGTGATGGTTCTGTAATTTCACAGGATAACTATCTTCTCTAAAGGAGCCTTTGGTCCTTTAGACAGAAATGCTTTTATCATTACTCAGGTAGAAAAAGAACATGTTATTTTAATGTACTGAGCTTCTGATTTAATTACTTCCCAAAAACAAAATATATTTTTGAAAAATGAAATATATTAAAAGTGTAAAAAAGTTAGAGAAAAACTCAGAAACTTTAAATGGTTTTATAACCATTAACTGAATCCAATACTCTCTCCACAGTTGTCTTTAGGAAATGCATAAATGAATGAATGTTGTGTTGTTTGCAGTTTTTATCTTTTACTTTAAAAAATCAGTACTATATAAAATCATGAGCATTCAGTTTATGTATTTATATATAAGCTAAATGTGATAGAATAAAAGTAGGAGTTTTTAGAGGATTCACCCCACCCTACCTGACTTCTTAGGTCCTGCTATATATTTTACTGAAGACACTAAAAATTGCACTCTACTTCATATTGGGATAATTACATGGAAACAATTTTGCATTATAAACCTACTATATTTATGGCCCTGACCACTTTCAATATATCTTTTTCCCCCAGTGGAAGTTATTTTAATTAGCAACTATGACATCCTACCAACTTGTCAGCTCTAGAATTGAAAAACATTCTCCTAACATGTTTTCTGTTCACTGATGGCAATACAAATCGTATTACTTAAAAGTGTTTGTATAATTAGATGGGAGAGGTGCCCTCAATGTAATATTTATATACTTGCAATGTATATAATAAGCAGCCTAGTAGAAATTAATACTTAGGTACAAAAGATTGATCCATAAAGTGATACACTGATACAACCTCATTTAAAGTGAATGCAATTTCTGCTGGCACATTGCCTTAAGTAAAACAGCCAAAATGCGGCTTCTTAGAAACTAATGCCAACTCTTCAATAGTTTGTAGGTCATCTAAATGCTTGTTCACTTATGCTTGCAATATAAGGCTTAGCTTTAAAATCTATATCTATATAAGTAACTTATTTGGAATGAAACATTTGTTCATAATTTATGCCAAGATTGGTTCCAAATGTTTCTCAGGCAAATTGAAATAATTATTTAGATAAATAATTATCTTTATATGTAAACAACAATTTATCGTGATATATATTTACTCAAAATAGCTCCTTAAGAATATTTTAAAATCTCTGAAGTACATTCAACAATTTCTTGGACAAAAAAATAGCCACCAACTCTTCAACTCATTAGTAACTTTAGCTTTGCTGTAGCAACATAACCAATATGTACAAGACAACTTGTGCATGCTCAGCAAGTGCTTTCCTTCTTTACATTTTAATTTTAATATCAAAGCGTTAAAACACCAATTAAGTTTCATTATTAAAACTATGAATATACCATTCAATTATTTTAATGTCTTGAGATTACATAAAGAAAGCGTAATGTTGGTAGAAATGCAGGTGAAAACCACAGTCTATTCCAAACAAGGAAAAAGCTGTATTTCATGTTTTCACCCAATCAAGACGCAGCATCAAATCTAGACACTATTGTATTACACATAATTGCTTTAATCCTAAGGCATTTTAAGACGTATTTGAAGTAATACAAGGGATGTCTGTTTTACTATTTTCACTATGAATCTGAAATTACCAGCTCCCTGTCTTATGAAGACTGTTATTTGAAAGATCCCTCACTGTAGGATCTAGATTCTAGAAGGTAAATACTGTTGATACAAATATCCTGATATATTTAAATAACTTAAGTAATTACTGTATTATTCAACATTGGCTTCACTGTTTAACATTGTTAAAAAATATATGGACTCTTGCAAGGAAAAGACAATTTTAAAACTTCTCCAATAAGGTACAAAAGAATAGCTACACAAGTAAGCTATAAACTATCTTTACATAATAGTGCCATCTGCTGGCAAAATTTTATATCAGAAGAGAATTCTTTATTGACCAAGTGTGATTGGACACAAAAGGAATTTGTCTTTGGTATACATAAGGAGAATAAAATACATTCATCAAGAATAAAAAGATACACCACTTTAGTGATAGTCAATGATAGCTATCAAATCGTACTAGGAAATGAACAAAACCAATATAAACGGAAAGATATAATGTCTATGTAATATATAATAAAAGTTGGACCATAAAAAAGGCTGAGCACCAAAGAATTGAGGCCTTTGAATTTTGGTGCTGGAGAAGACTCCTGCAAGTCCCTTGGACTGCAAGGATAGCCAACTGGTCAGTCCTAGAGGAGATCAACCATGACTGTTCTTTAGAAGGCGAAATCCTGAAGATGAAACTCAAATACTTTGGCTGCCTAATGAGAAGGAAGGACTCTCTTGAGAAGAATGTGATGCTGGGGAAGATTGAGGGCCAATGAAGAAGGGGATGACAGAGAACAAGGTGGCTGGATGGAGTCACTGAAGCAGTGGGCGTGAGCTTGGGTGGACTCAAGAGGATGGTAGAGGACAGGAAGGCCTGGAGGAACGTTGTCCATGGGGTTGCGATGGGTCAGACACGACTTCACAACTAATAACAAGAAGAATGAGGATTTCAGTGCTTAGTGCTCTTGGATTTCTTTCTAGAATGCTAATTCTAGATCTTTAAATCTTAATATTTATAGAATATTAATTTTAGAGTCCATGAATCTTTGATGATCTTCTATCCTATTCTTTTTAATGTGTTCCTGGTACTAATGTTGCAGCATTGCTTTCTTGTTCAAATCTGTGAAGCAATTAGATCAGTCCTTTAGCCTTTATTTACCGTAAAAAGTGTAAATAAACAAAGCTGCAGATTTGCGTAAGCACAAATATGGATGCTAAGGAGCTGGTTACCTAAAATAACGTTTTCAGACTCTAACTGTTCTTTGATTATTACCTTTCCATCTAAATTTGGTCAACAAACTCATTGTAAAATTTTGTGTTTTAAAATGGCTGTAAACCGCCCCGAGTCCACGGAGAGGGGCGGTATATAAGTTTGATTAAATAATTAAATAAATAAATTACAGCAGAAATGCATAGAGAACTTTTGATTTGCCTTACCTTCAACAATATGTCAACAATATTTATGTTGTCATTTATCCTTCTGAGCACTTTAATCCTGTTAAAAATTAATTAGAGAACTTGTAAATTACCCCATGATTGATTCCATCCTAATCATTTATTTATATAACGGCGTTAAAATAATCTCATTCTATACCAAAAAAAAAACAACAAACATAGCTGATCTTTAATTTGCTTCAGTTGGTTTCTGCATAATTTTAGCCTATTTTATTAAGGTAAAATCCAGGAGCAGATAAATCTGTTTGTTTAGAATTCATTTTCTTTTTACTCTTTTCTCCTTAATGAAAAATTAGGTTTATTAGCTTTATTCACCATGCACTTATAACTCGGTAACAATACAGGTTTATAGAAATTATATACTGAGCAAAAGATTTGTATGATCTGAAGAGAAATCAGACTATTTATGCAAGATGTATCAAAATTATATGCAATATGTATCAATTTCATAATTGAATAATATGCTATTTACTGAGTCTGCATTACTATTAACCTTCTTATTGTTCCTACTACCCATCTCCTCCCACTTATGACGGTGTGACTGTAACTATGTTGCTTGTATCTTTGCAATTTATATTGACTGTTTCCTAATATGATTCAATTGCTTATTTTTCCCCTATGACTAGCATTAAATGTTGTGCCTTATGATATTTGATGAACATATATTTTCTTTTATGTACACTGAGAGCGTATGCAATCAAGACAAATTCCTTGTGTGTCCAATCACACTTGGCCAATAAAGAATTCTGTTCTGTTCTGTTCTGTTCTAGTCTAGTCCAGTCCACTCCACTCCACTCCACTCCACTCCACTCCACTCCACTCCACTCTACTCTACTCTACTGCACTCTACTCTACTCTACTCTACTCTACTCCACTCTACTTTACTCCATTCCATTCCATTCCCAGAAATACACAAGAATCCTGCATGGAAGGCATGCAGTAGGGCCATATGGATTGGGAAATACAGGGGATGGCATAGGTTGGAGCATGGTGAAGGTGGCATTAGCCAGGACGTATACATGGGACTTACTTCCTTCCTTCCTTCCTTCCTTCCTTCCTTCCTTCCTTCCTTCCTTCCTTCCTTCCTTCCTTCCTTCCTTCCTTCCTTCTGGAACTACACACGAGTTCCATTAATGTATTTCCCTTTTCTCTGTAAAGTATTAAAATAGAAATGGCAAATTTCTTTGTGATTTTTTTTTGGGGGGGAATTACTTCTCATTGCAGAGACCTTATGTTATGAGAAACAAATTGAGTACCAAGTAGTGTTTCCTTTTACCTTGCATGCCAATAGTTCATGCATTTAGACAATGAAAGCTCAATTCTTTGTCATTCTGATTTATTTTCCCCAGAAGCTTTCTTTAAGCTCTGGAAAGAAATTATGGCAGTCTGGGTACATGAGAAATATAATATTGATGCTGACAATCCTGGTTTAAGCGAATGTTCTACAGATGCAGAGGAAGATTTAGAAGGTGCTCTAGACAAGCAATGCAAAAAATATATTCTTTCGCAGGTGAATAAGTTGCAGTAGAAAACGCATCACATGCCCTGAATCTCTGCATAACATTCATGGAAAACCATATTAGCTTGCCAGGAAGCTATTATAGCTTGGGAATGTATGTATCCATGTGAAAGAGAAGCCCACAAGCACATTCATAAATAATTTCTTAAATATATTCAACACCAAAGTAAAATTTTCTTGCGAGCCTGTCTTAATTTTAGTTATGGAATAATAACTACATTTTTTTTTTGGTTTTGGTTTTCTTTCCTTTCCCGCTCCAGACAAAGCAATGACAAAGTTTTTAAGTGAAACCACTTTAATCCACCCTTTTCTTCTCCTGCTCACTTTCTAAATAATGCAGGAGACATTCTATCAAAGTCACAAAGAAGAAGAAAAGCAACATCAGAGTGATGTTCGGAAAACATTGGAGCAAACTGATAGGAACGCGGATATTTGCTGTCATCGGAGACTCTAGATTGCTCAGTTAACAGATGGCTATTGCATGAAATTAAAACAACACTCTTTCTATTGCTCAGCCTGGAAAACAACCAGGCAATCCAGAGAAACAGAGAAAGTTGATGAACCGTCTTGTTCCTCTGGATGGGTTCATCCTACTGTTTTATTTATTTATTTTATTTTATTTATTCAAATTTTATACCGCCCCATCTCCTAGGACTCGGGGCGGTTTACAGAATTTAAAAAGATTTACAGCATTTAATAGATATTT
>JANHFP010002202.1:0-11884 GCA_032468135.1 Calamaria suluensis | reverse complement strand
CCGCCCTGAGTCCGAAAGGAGAGGGGCGGTATACAAATGTAATTAAACTTAAACTTAAGAATGAGGTGGCTGGATGGAGTCACTGAAGCAGCAGGTGTGAGCTTGGGTGGACTCCAGGTGGAGGACAGGAAGGCCTGGAGGAACGTTATCCATGGCATCGCGATGGGTCGGCCACAACTTTGCAACTAACAACAACAAAAAAGATTATCAACTCCACAAACTACTACTCCTATTCTTCTCATCTATGTGGGGTCCGCCCGCTTCCAAATGCTCAGGGCGTGTGACTGCTGGAGATTGCCAGCTTGGCAGTCGCATGCCCTGAGTGTTTAGAAGCGCGCAGATAGAAGGACGGTCCCAAGCGGTCCGTCCTTCTATCCGCGCCACTCCTAAATGCTCAGGGCATGTGAATGCTGGAGATTGCCAGCCAGGTTCCAGATATGGAGCTGGCACCATCTGCGCCCCAAAGTCAGCCAGGATCAGGCTGCAGAGAGGCGCCTGTGCCAAACCGGTAATCTCCAGCACTTGCACGCCCTGAGTATTTAGGAGTGGCGCGGATAGAAGGACGGACCACTTGGGACCGTCCTTCTATCTGCGCTGCTTCTAAACGCTCATGGTTTGCGACTGCCAAGTCGGCAATCTCCAGCAGTCTCACACCCTGAGCGTTTAGAAGCGTGCAGATAGAAGGACAGACTGGTTGGGACAGTCCTTCTATCTGCGCACTTCTAAATACTCAGGGCGTGCAAGTGCTGAAGATTACTGGCTTGGCGCAGGCGCCTCTCTGTGGCCTGATCCTGGCCAACTTTGGGGCATAGGTAGTGCCGGATCAATATCTGAAGCCAGCACAAAAAATTGCCGGTTCCGAATATCAACAAATACCCCATTATTTGGCCGAGGCGACTGGCTGAAGCGATTTTCAGCTATGCCCTAGTTTGTTTGTTGTTTGTTTGTTTGTTTGTTTGTAATTTATTTTCGTAGATTTTCACGGGTATAGGTATGTATGTCTTCATATATTTGGGTCTTTTCCCATGTAAGATTCAGAGTATCTTGATGATGTTTCAATGAGTCCCACTTGTCACCTTCAGGCTGGTGTTTTCAGCTTGTTGCTTGTGCAAGCAAAGCATGATCTGTGCTGCCATCCCTCTATAAATACAGGTGGGGTGGGGTTTGCAGTTATACGTGGGTTGCCTGGCTGTGTTGTGTCATCCTGATTGGTAGATGGAGTTGATGTTTGCAGATTAGTTGGTTGTTTTGTAACATCCTGTGTGGCCGAGGTGCTGGCGGTGTACCCATTAGACTTTTGTGTTGTAATGACCTGATTAATTGGTTGAGTGCTGACATTCTGAGATCTAGATTAGTAATATCCTGAGGTGCTGCCTGTGTGCACAAAAACACAAAAGACTGATGGGCACATAGCCAACCCATTAACTAGATCAACCCATTAACCAGATCATACAACACAAAAGACTGATTGATTGATTGATTGACTAATGGACAAACAGCCAACACCTGAAAGGTGATTTTTCAAAAGGCAACAGGACTTTCTGGAAATCGAGAAAGTCCAGTCACCTCTTGTAAAAACACCTTTGGACACCCATTACCTGGGTGACTGAGGAATCTCCATAGACAAGAGACAGCTGTGCTCAGTGAACTGACAAAGTACTCTTTCCCACCCAGGAGAAGCAATCCTTTTGCATGACTTAAGGATACCCTCCAGAAATAAAGGAAAGGTCACCTGCCCCTAGAAAGATAGTAAAAAAAATCAGACAGAGTTCCAAGTTTGTATCTTGCCTTCCTGGCCAAAGGACAGTGCCAGGAACCACTAAAGCAGTCTAAAAAGCTTTTTTTTTAAAAAAAAAAAAAAAAGAAGAGTCAAGTCCCTAATAAAAGTACCAGTAAGAAAAAAAAAACTCCAGAGGAGTTGATCACTCTGCAGAAAATCTGGGTGTACTGACAAGAACCATTAATTGCTGATACAATGTAACATGACTTAACCCAGAGGCAGTTTCAGAAAACACCTAAAGATAAGTAGGATTAGGCTACAAACAACATAGAGAGGCACACCAAAATGACTCCTTCCTGGCTTCCTGACAGGATTAACCCTGTAAAGTGGAAAAAACAAAAGGCTGTTGGAAGGAGATTTCTTCCAACAGCCAGTTTACTAAAATGCTTAGAAGGTTAACAAACAGTTAACCTGCAAAGTAGCTGAATCCCACGACTGGGTTAAACCTTCACAGGGTAAATTACCTATTTTTTTAAAAAAAAATGACGGACAATCTAGCATTAATAGACTCATGGAGATATAGGAATGGAGATTGTAGAGAACATACCTTCTTCTCTGAGAGACATAAATCCTTTTCAAGAATTGACATGATATGGATATCCAAAAATCTTACAAATGGAATTTTAAAAGTGGATACTCTGCCTAAATATTTCGTAGATCATTATCTGGTGCTTTCGGTTTTTACAGGAAAGAGCTTGAGTTTTAGATGGAGACTGAATGAAGCTATTTTGCAGAAGGAAAGGATTGTAAAAGATTGTAAAAAGAAATTGCAGGAATTCTTTGAGAATAATTTGGAAAAAGGGACAAGTCTAACGACAGTATGGGATGCTAGTAAATCAGTTATGAGGGGCTATTTTATACAGCACAATCATTTTGAAAAGAAAAAAATCCCAGGAAAAGATGTAATGGATACTGGAAGAAATTAGGCAGAAATTCAGTTGCAAAAGATGCTAAAATATTACACCATATTTTTTTCAGTTTTTTTTTCTTTTTAATCAAAATATCACATCAGTGTGACATCTGAGTGCCATATATCCTAATACAAATACTGCTAATCAAGTTGATCATAATCCTTACATTCAGTCAGCTTTTGATAATACATACTTATATTACTTTCTAATCTATCATCATCCAATTATTTCTCTTATTGCTTTCGTTTTCTGATATAAAAAGCCTGTACCAATAGGCTTCATGTTTCTATCACTTATTCTAACTTTAAATCATATCACCCTTCTTTACAAAAATAAAAAGTCTTTTCCTTTCTTTCTTATCTAACTTCTAATCATGTCACCTACTTAAAAGAGAAAAAAGGAAAAGTACGCAGAGAGTGAGAGAGAGAAAAGTAACTCATGACAATAACAATAACATGACCCGATAAGAGCTTTTTATATATCAGAAGCTATTAAAAAAATGAGGCCAGGTAAAGCCCCAGGCCCAGATCTTGGGGTTGCCAAGGTTGGAGAACCCTGCTTTAAGAGAAGGATAGAATTGTATAATGACAAATAGAGTTATCAATATTGAATCTGTTTTGTGTTTTTTATATTTGTTATGTCTTTTTTTTGTTCTTTTTTCCCCTTTTTTCTTGTATTTTATGCTTTTTAAATTTTGATATTCAATAAACATTTTTTTAAAAAAGGGTGGATCCAGCAGGGACCCACAGTTCTCCATCTCTCCTCTAGGGGGTGTCTTCTGGTAGCCTCTTGCCATAGGTTTTGAGCCCATCCTCTGAGAAGTGTGGCTCCTTCCTCTAAGTAGCCTGCTGGGAATGATGGGCCCTGGGTTCCTCCTCCTCCTTCCCACACAGGCCATTTCCTGATCTAGGGAGTTCAGAGAGCCACTTCCTCAGGCCTCTTTGGCTTCCCAGTATGGCTGCCATCTTGTCTGTTTTGAGCCACCCAGTTCTGTTTCCTGAAAGAAGGCCCTCTTGGTTATTTTGAACAATACTTTTATTAAGGATTATATGCAGAGAAAAAGAAGGTTAATACAAATATTTATGTATGGATATATGAAAATAAAATAAAAATGGGGAAAAATTCATCCAAAAAAATATAGTAGGAAAGAAAAGCTTCCAGGATCGCGAGGCTGCCGGATGTCCTGAGGTGGCCCTCTCCACCCAGGCATCCGAAATCACCCCGCAACGGGGTTTTAGTTTTAGAAGTAGTTTGTCATGTACCACTGAATTAAAGGCTTTACAAAAGTCTATGTAAATTGCATCTATTGCTTTGCCTTGATCAAGATTTGTAGTCCATATGTTTTTGTAGTGTAGGAGCTGTAGATTACAAATTGTTTATTAGAGAATAGGTTGTTTGTTTCTTCATGGAGGGTAATGGATTGGTTGATTATTGATTCCATGACTTTGCAGGTGAGGCAGCATAAAGAGATCGGTCTGTAATTTTGAACTAGGCTGGGATCTCCTTTTTTGAAGACAGGGATGACCATGGCTAGTGACCATAAGTTGGGTAGGGAACTGATTCTGAAAGATTTTTCAAAGATTATGCTTAGGGGTTCTGCTATAGCAGTGGAAAGCTGTTTAAGAAGTATGCACATAGCCCATCTGGTCCAATGGATAGAGATGGTTTCAGTTTACAATATTGCAAAATCTCAGTTTCTACCCCACTCTACTCTTGGGCCAGCCAGAAGTTGTATTTGCCCGTTCTCCGAATAGCTTAAAATGTCCGCTACCGGTTCTCTAGAACCTGTCAGAACCTGCTGGATTTCACCCCTGCAGAGGACCTTAAGTTGTCTGAAGGATGATGCCAGCTGTGTGACTGGGCCAGCCACTCTCTCTGAGCCCCAACAAGGAGGAATCAGGAGCAAGCTCCTTCTGTAGTAATAGGAAGAAAACTGCTAGGACCTGTCTATGTAATCACAAAGAGCCGGGACTGACTCAATATAAGCAATATAGAATGAAAAACCGAGATTGCAAGTTGAAAACAACACTTCCATGTTAATAGAAAACTAAGTTGTCACACTGGTGACAGAATTAAATCTCTTTTTCCTGACATATTAATTTTCTACCAGTAAGAAAGGTTTTACCCAAGAAAGAAATATTTTAAAAAACAAATTAAAATGCATATTTTTTTTCCCCAGAAAATGTATACCGATCCTTACCGGTTCAGTTTCTCTAAGTCATTTTCTTTATGAGTTAGAGACAAAACCTTCCAGAAATGTCCTAAATTATTATATTTGCATTTGTGTTTTCACCGTGTGACTCTAAAAGTTGACAAATGCACTATATTGTAGCCTGTGGTAGCCTGTTTAATGGGTACAATTCTCATATGATTTTCATATCAACAGCTTTTTTTCCTATGTTAAATGTAACAGCCTGTCAATTCAGAATTGGAAAACCGTAGTATTGGAAAGCATTTCAAAGGCCACTGGGAGCAATTTCCTGTAATAAAGAGCCTCACCTTACATGCAAAGCGTCCATGCTGGATCTTTGACCGACTTTATCTTGAAATTCTCCAAGGAGATTCTGAAGAGTCTGTTCTTTTATAAGATTTTGCACTCCCCCCATGTCTATATTAAATCTGCAACCTATGTTAAGTTGTATGCCCTGCCCTTTGAATGTATTGTAACTTAGATTCTTCTGCCCTTAGTGAATATGGTGAATTACATATCCTCTTTCTGAGACATCTTTAAATAGCTAAAAATTGCTCCCCCTCCCTTTTTTTTGTTTGGGTTGAATATATCCTAGTTACTTTAATATTTTCTCGCAAGACAACCTCCTAGAGTGATCCTTGTATCCCCCACAGCGTTTCCTCTGTATCTTTTCCAGTTTGTTGACAGCCTCACTAAAGTAATTAATCTGCAGACTTGGTTATGGATGCTGCTATATAAAAAAGGCCAATCATTCCCTCATATTTTATTGCTGTGAATCAAGTAAGATGCTGGAGTGTGTGGTGAGACCCTCATTACATCAAATTGCCTAGCTGTGGTACAGTGATGGGCTCTTGCCAAGAAGTTAGATGGCACGAGCTGAACATACCACTGGTGTATATACCTAACTGGTTTATCCAGCAGAACCCGAAGAACAATCAGGTGTTAAGAGCTTCTTCATCTTAACGTGACTGAAATGGATTCACCCACATTTGAAATTATTAGAAGGAAATACCTGGCATTAATAAGAGGGATACCCTTGGACAAGGTCACTTGGTTGCTCTTATTCCAGTGCCAGGGCCAGATGGGATCTTAGGGACAGCAGGGAGAATCTTCCCTGGAGCTTCCTCAGCCTACAGATTTATCTAACAGTTAGCAAATAACCCTGACATGACTGGCTAAGCCACTGCAGGAGGAGAAAAAGGAGGCAGCTGTTCTATATCAGCTTTGGATCCAGCTGCTTTCCCCTGAAGGAGATCTCTGGGTTTCCATATGCGTCCTGCAGGAAGACTAAGGAGACAAAATCATGCATAATGCCATCATCAGCTGCTGAGGATGTTGGCAGGCAGCAGCTAAGGGAGAGTACCTCCTGTGTTTAGTTCTATGGAGATGCTTTGCAAAGCCAGTCTAACATGTATAGTTTTTTGCTGATATTTAAATTAAAGAATACTAGTATAGCTATTTCAAGCTTTTTAGCTCTCATCAGCTAGCCATACCCTTACCGGATTTGAACCTGGGTCGTCTGCATCTTCAGCAGTTGTATTAACCACAAGGCCACCGGTTCTCATCCTATATTCAAAAGAGAAAATAACAGTCAGACTTGCAACTTGGGATCTAAACGTTCTATGGCAGGGGTGTCAAACTCAAGGCCCGAGAGCCGGATGCGGCCCAAGGGATGCTTAGTTCTGGCCTGCGGGGCCAACCTAGAAACCATGAAGAACCTGCCCACAGTGCTCCTGCCAGTAAAAATGGAGCTGGGGAGGGTCGTGCATGGCTCGCTGGCAGAACGTGGCAGAAGGCCATTGCAGCCAAAAACCGAGCTCGGGAATCCATTTTTGGCCCCGACAGGAGTGACACTAAGCGCTGTCCATGCCCACTCTGACTACACACATGTCTCCCGCCTGAGGTCAAAGAGGACCCTGATTCGGCCCTCAATGAAATCAAGTTTGACACCTCTGATCTATGGCGTGACGAAAATACCTACGTTGCTGCAGCTCTTATTTGGGAGCAGGTTATGGTAGCCAAAAAGTAGTCTATCATAATAAAACTGTAATTTCCTTCTTCAGGGCAGTTTGATGGTCACTTCATCTGATTCCAGATAGTCCTCGATTTACAACCACAATTGAGACACTTGTTAAGTGAGTTTTGCCCCATTTTACAACCTTTCCTGCCACCTTTATTAAGTGAATCACTGCAGTTGTTAAGTTAGTCACACGATTGTTAAGTGAGTCTGGCTTCCCATTGACTCTGCTTGTTGGAAGGTGGCATAAAGAGGAACCAGTGGCCAAGCATCTGAATTTTGATCACATGACCATGTGGTTATAAGTCACATTTTTCAGTGCCGTTGTAACTTTGAATGATCACTAAATGAACATTGAAGGCTACCTGTAGTTATGGAACCTGGTCGGAAAAGGGCCAGGTATTTTTATTTGGTTAGCTTTTAATGAAACATTAAACTGTGTTTTTATTTTTGAAATTAAGATAAAAAGGTTTTGATCTCTTCGAACATGCAAAGCAAAGGTAAGGAGATTAGGGGGATGATGTATCCCCGAGACTTACCCAAGCTTGAATTCATTTTCAAGGATCCAATGAGCTGAACAATAAGACAGATGACTTAATACAACTATAAAGATTTGTCATAGCAATAGGTGGATAATGGCATTAAAAGGACAACAGGATTTGTAAGCTTCTTCGCTAAGTAGCAGAAATAGCTAAAGGCTTAACAAGGTTCTCATGGGTGTTGCTTGGCTGGGGAAGTGACATCTTCTCTCTTTTGGTATGTTGTAATTAAAATAACAGAAAGGACACATTTTATGCACCAATGCTGCTATACCAGCCTCCCTGCTGGAGAGTGGCATCCCAGCCTCAATTGCTTGAGTCTGCTCTAGATCAATAGTGGAATTCCCAAGGCTTTCAATCCTTTAAGTGGTATTGAGTGGTATTGAGGCTAGGAAAGCTCAGGGGTTCATCTTCACCATGGCTTGAATCAAGTTATTGAGAACCCGGAGGTCTCATATACATTTGATTTTTACTTTGGGCCTGTTGAGACATGATGTGGGTGTGGAGAACATTACCATCAGTCCATTGCCCTGGATAGATAACTGTCTGATTATTTTTCAGCTTACTAGTGCTGGTCCCCTATCCCAAGGGAAGTTAAGCGTATTAGTTAGCCTGCCCGCTCAAGATGACTAATGGACCATGTTGAATCTTGGGGATTTTCCTGAGGCTTCAATAGATAGTTCGCTTGAGGTTCACAAGAGCACTGAGCCATATTAGCAATAGCATGTAGACTTAAATACCCCTTCACAGTGCTTTACAGCCCATCTCTAAGTGGTTTGCAGAGTCAGCATATTGCCCCCAATAATGTTGGACCTCATTTTACTGACCTTGAAAGGATGGAAGGCTGAGTCAAACTTGAGCCACTCAGAATCGAACTCCTGCAGTGAGCAGTGAGTTAGCCTGCAGTATTGCATTCTAACCACTACGCCACCATGGCTCTATAGATTGCTCATATACAGCCTCTGACAACTTACAGGAAGACAAAAATACTGTGCAAACTGTTGCACTGTCTGGGGACAGGAAAGAGGCTTCAGTCGCTCATAATTTGTTCACCTCACATGACTTTTGTTTACAAAAGTCCTTGAAAAACATTTGGAAGCTGCATTTGATTCGGAATTCTGCTGCACAGGTCATAATAGGTAGGCCACATCATGCCTTTGCAAAATCTTTATTCTAACCTTTGCCATCACGTGTCAAAAGTGGGGGGTGCCAGGGGACGGTTGCACATCCGCATGCCCACACCCATAATTCAATTCGCCCCACCCTCCCTAGAAAGGCTCTGGAGCCTGGAGAGAGTGAAAAACGGGCCTTCCCCATACCCCCAGGTCCTCCAGAGGCTGGAAACAGCTTCTTTCCCAACTTGTGGTGGGCCCAGAAGGCCCAAAAATCAGCTGGCCAGCACCTGCATGTGCATTAGAGCTGAACTAGGGCAATGCTCGTGTGCCCACCGATATAGCTTCATGTGCCACCATTTATTCTATAGATCCTTGCTATGTAAAGGACCATCTTCCACAATTCCTGTCCGGAACAATCGGCATGTTCCAGGGTTACTCCATTCATCTGTGCCATCTGATGGGACTGAGGAAGCACCCCTTTTTCTGTCACAGCATTTGCCTCTTAGAACAACATTCATTCTGAGATCCAGCTGGCCCTTCCTCCTCCATGTTTAAAGGAGTCTGGAAAAATTGGCTCGGCATAGACTGGTTCTTTTCTTATTTTTGGACATTAGAGTTTTTTACTTGTATTTTCTTTTAGCAAAAACATTATTGTACATTGCCAGAGGTGTGAAGTTGGGTGACCTTATAAACTTAAACAAACAAACAAACAAACAAACAAACAAATAAATGCACACTTCTGAGGTTTGAAAATTCCTGATCCCCATCCTAACAACTGTTGGGAATGGGAACATGTATTGTTAATCTGTCACAACCACAAAACAAAACAAGGGGTCAGAGGGTCTGGAATGCATTAGCTGATTTAACAGAAAGTGTCCCTATTGTTATTTACAGAGCATTGTTAGTGCAGAAATAACTTCAATTCATCTTCTTTCACACAAAAAGGCCAAACCAGGAATTAATAGTGATCCTTTAACATGCTCTTGCAAACTTTAGGCAAACACAGTCTGTGATGAATGAAGTGCCTCAGGGTCTGACTACACCTCTTTGGGGAAGATAAGAAAAAAAACATTGCTGCCTCTTCACTAAAATTCCTCATTCTTCCCTGAAAAAAACAGAGTAAGGATCAAGAGCTCCTCCTTTCACAGCAATGACATACAGAATTGAAATTAGCTGCTATAGGATTACCCAGATATGATGGAGTAAGTCTGCATGTTGAAATGTAGTTGTTCTGCATCATGAAGATTAAAAACAAAACAAGAGTTTCCATGTTGATCCATGAAAGAAAAAAAAAGAATATCAAATCTTTAATTGAGTAGTACCTTTCTCCAAAAGTGCACATTTCTGAGTTCTTTAGAAATCTTCATTGGATGAACTAATGCAAAAAGGGGAAGTAGGAAGAAATTCGAAGTCCCAAAACTGAAACAAGGTATTGTGAACATTAAGTTTGTGGTCTAAACATGGCAAATGATGAAGAGTTGCTGAAATAGTGAAAATTCTCCTCGGAAAATTCATTTAATATCCATGTTATTTTTGGCACTGGAGCAAAAATGTGTGAGTTTTACATTTCAAGCACAGAAATCCAGGCAAAAGTAAACAAATAAAAGCTGATCCATGGTTTTCTAATTATTTTAATTATCTTCTAGAAAAGTAAGGCTATGATCCATTTGATTTTTGTCAGCACAAATACTGTACTACATAATTAACTGGTAAGATGGTCTTATACCCATGGTTCCATCATTGCCTTTTGTTGTTCAAATTCACCTAATATTTCCCTCAAAAGAGAAAGCGTTTTTGACACTGGTTCAATTAAAAACAAAGCTAACTAGCAAAGTTTCAACACAACACAAGAACATATCAGACCAAATCACAAATCTATGAAACTGGTTAAAAACCTCAATTGATACCAAGCCAGATACGTTATGGATATCAAATGGTTATACAATATCTACCATCCCTTCTA
The DNA here is from genome assembly GCA_032468135.1 of Calamaria suluensis. Lineage (NCBI taxonomy): Eukaryota > Metazoa > Chordata > Lepidosauria > Squamata > Calamariidae > Calamaria > Calamaria suluensis. Next base: position 1,368 of record JANHFP010002202.1, on the reverse strand, counting down.
GCTAAATACCAGCTCAACAGGAGGAGAAATACAGATGGGCTGATTAAAAAAAGAACTGGGAAGAAAGAAAAAAAAGAGGAAAAAGGGATTCTCAGAGAAAATTAGAGTTGGAGACAATGTAAAGGAATAGATCTCTGTTGGATCAGGGGCAGAAAATATCACTGGAAAATCATATTTGTGCAAAAGGTAGGATTCAAGACTCACCCTGATCAAATGGGCACACTTCATCATGGTAGACATGCAACCATCAATAGAGGCTATCTGTGAAATCTTTTTTTCTCTTTGTAAGAAGCATTTTATTACTCACCACTGGATGTTGTAGAGAGAAACATGACTCAGTAAACAGACATAAGAATACAACTATTTTTAATTGTATGGTGTTAAACTTTGCAACCTGTTTTTAAGATCATATACCTGATAGTTTATTTTTGTAAACTTTGTATTGAGTGTTTATGCTGTGCTGCTTTTTAATGTGCCTTTTAGTGTTTTCTTTTTTCTGTTGTACAACTTTAGATAATTTGTTTTAAAAGGCTTTAAATATAGGCTATAAATAATAGCCTTGTGTAAAACCTTGAAAAAGTGTTTTGTTTCAATGGATTATTCCCTTTATCATGCTTTATAGCTGAGCAGGTAGTGTAGCCCCTACTTAAAAATAGTCTTTTCCAACTGGACCACTTCAGAAAGCTTGCTGGATGAGAATTATAAGTGTTGTACTTAAAGATATCTCGATAGTTCCAGATTAAGGAACATTATTATGCAGGTTATGACAGGTTCTGGAGAACCATTAGCAGAAAGTTTAAGCAGTTCAGAGGACCAGCAGTGGAAATTTTGAGCAGTTTGGAGAACTGGCAGATACCACCTCTGGCTGGCCCCAGAGTGGGGTGGGAATGGAGATTCTGCAGTATCCTTCCCCTGCCATGCCCACTTAGCCATGCCCACCAAGCCACACCCAAAGAACCGGTAGTAAAAAAATTGAATTCACCACTGGACATAGGTCATGTTGCCATTATACCCTGATGGGAACTTCATATGATATAAACAATCAAATTAGCTATGATTTTGTGATGGTCCCCAGGAATTTTCACTCACAGGAAAGCTTTCAGTAAAAGCTAGTGAGAAGAAGTGAGTGGAATGTTAGGGGAAGTGAATAGACTGAAATGCAATGAGTTTGGTTTTGAGAAGCGATCACTGAGAGACATTATGGTGGCAGAGGATGAAGGAACTAGTGGAAATAATGGAGAAGGATGGAGAAGATATTTTAATATCTCAAATTTTAAATTTAATATGGGGTTTTTAGTAGAATTTGTAAATTTTAAATGTTTTAAATATTTTACATATCTTAATATTTTAATAGCCATTTAATAATGA
>JANHFP010002188.1:5845-17890 GCA_032468135.1 Calamaria suluensis | reverse complement strand
TACATACCAAGTGGAACAGGTATGCCAATTTTCATGTCTGTAGGTGCAATAGTTTTGGAGATCTCGTGATGAGTCAGGCAGGCAGGCAGGCAGGCAGGCAGGCAGGCAGGCAGGCAGGCAGGCAGTCAGTCAGTGGTATTTCGCAAATATAGTAGTGGGGATATTATATTTGTTTATATTCAAACACAATTTCTCAATATTTCCCTTTACTAACTATTTCTGTAATCTTGTGTATTCTCTACAAATATATTAAATTCCTTTATATATAGTATACAATATCAAATCATGCAGTTTCACTCAAACAAGATTCTCACCACTGATCCTTAAATGCTGAAATATTTGCTGGCTAACTTACTTCTATGATTTATATTTGTTAATTTCTATAGGGTCCTTAGCAAAAAAAAATTAATCTGTCAAATGTTGGGAGGCCGCTGCAGCTCCAGATCTCACTCCAAGGGTGAGATTTCTTTCTCGTAGCAAAACAGGGGGTTCCTCCCTCCATAACGGGGATTTGCACAAATTCCCCATCACCTAGGAGCTTCCCCCACTCAAAGCTGATCCCCACTGGATTCTAACTTGCCAATTTCAGCTTTTCCATGAGAAAAATTGTTCAGGACTAGCGGAGCTTTTTCCCTGATCACTACACATTGATTCAATGTGAATCAATCAATGTGATTAATTCTGTCGGCTACCCCCGAGGCGTTAACAAACCACAGGACATCTTGATGGCAGAGACGGGTGATCTTTTATTCGGAGGCTCACAATTGGACTGTCACAACCCTGGAGTAGTAGTTCGACGCGATGGAAAAAGATGAAGCCAGAGCTACTGCTCTGACTTCAGCGTCTCCTTATATAATCATTCCATAAACCAACTTCCTCTTTTTCCCCCTCCCTCTCACAACCAATCCACTACTCGCTCCGTCCATAGCTCCGCCTCCGTCTTCCATCCTCTGGGTTTTCAAAGTGATTCAAGTGCTCCCCGACACCACCTCCACCAGCTCACCCAGTGCTCCCTCCTCGCCGCCGTGTACATCACATCTGTCGGGTAGGTCCTGACACATTCACATTGAGTAGCAGGGATGGGTGTGGGGATGTAGAAGTGCAGAGAGGCAGGAGTGAAATGCTCCCGGTTCAGCTGATCCAGTAGTGATGGCGGTGGGTAGTTTGGAGAACTGATAGTAAATATCTCTGCGCAATCATCAGAGGCTTTTACATTTTAAAGGCATTTTTTCTACCTAAGTGCTTGCTGGATTAGGTAAGAAGAAATTGGCCAGTCACATTGGCTGCCCACCATCCATCCACACCCACAGAACTAGTAGCAACAAATTTTACATTTCACCCCTACAGAAAGGTGAGAAAAATCAAGGTGCAATTGAAGCCCACTTATTTTTATGTGTGTCACATACATGACCCAGGGGAAAAAAGAAGTGGAACTTTGGTTGCGTTGTCATGGCCATCATTTTGATGTTTTGAATCTCCTGCAGATGTTTCTATCCAATGGAACTGGATTTGACATGATTTCAGTTTATTTAGATGAGATCTGGAACTTCCAGAATAACCAGCTGTAATAACCAATTGTCCTTCCACATGGAGCTTTCTCTCAGTAGAGTGAGCATTTGTTTTGAGGAAGCATTGATGAAGAGTTGAACTGCCACAGCCATTGAGGAACAGAGTATGGCAGGCATGTCCAAAGTCTGGCTTTGTGCCTTTGCACACTGAACATGGTCTACTGTGCATGTGCAGAGCACGCATTTGCCCTGCATGCTCCAATGTGCATGTGCAGAGAGCACCTTTGGCATGCATGCACAGAAAGCATTCTGGTCTGCACTCTACTACACAAGCACGGAGCATGCAAAGCATGCTGGTCCTGAGCATGCTCATGCTTCGCACACACAAGAAGAGAACTGGTAGTACAGGTAAGTGGAACCCACATCTGGTCAGCCCCCACACATTTTCACCTCACCAAATCTGGCCCTCATTGCAAAAGCTTTGGACATCCCAAGAGTAGGAGAAATGCAGTTGAGATACTTTTAAAGACTTCTATCAAGATTTCTACCAGTTGAAGTTCTTTCAAAGCTCTTGGACATGCTCCCTCTCTTCACTCCCAACACAACTAGAAGGCACCAGTTGAAGAAGGCAAATTGATGACCATAAGTCTATGGTGATTCTCAGTCATCCAGGTCATGGTTTTCCCAAGGGTACTTTTCCCCCCAATTTTTAAATTTATTTATTTATTTATATATTTTTTACAAACATATCAATGCATGAACAGTATGGCACCTGAGAGTCTTATATTTTATTATTATTATTATTATTTATTTATTGAATTTATATACCGCCCCTCTCCTCGCGGACTCGGGGCGGTGTACAGCCAAACAGATTTAAAATACCATATATACATTATTAAAAAACGATTAAACTCTTATCACTATGGCTATAAAAACTTTAAAATTATTTAAAATTATCAAATATCAAAATATGTTTAAAATTTATTTCCCCTAAAACCCCGTTTTACTTATCCCAGACCAGCTAAATGGAAAAGATATGTCTTCAGCTCCTGGCGAAAAGTTGTTAGATCCGGGAGCCTCCGCTTCACCTCTGAAGCCTCACAGAACTCATAGTTTCCACAGGGCAATTATACAGTCTGCAAGCCCAAAAGTCTATATTCCTGAGAGACGCAGCTGGGAGTCTCACAAAACCTAAATAAAGGTCCCGCCCGATAGCACATTCCAAAACTTTTCTATGCTCTGAGGAAATATTTTCAGCCTTAAAGGTTAACGCATTTCCAGCAAGCTTACAGCAAACAGGGCAGCAATCACTGAAGTGGGCGGAGGGTATTAAATTAATCGTTTTATGTAAAAAGAAAATCCTAAACTGAAGGCAGATTATGAGACATTAAATGACAAAAGCACTATGTAAATTGCAATTAAAACAATACCGTAGCACAAAATATCTGGAGCAGCAGAGAATATCAGTTAATTTTAACAAAAAATGAGAGGAAGTTCTTGTTGTCTGATTAAAAAAAGAAAACAGACACACAAGTGCACTTCAGGGTCAGGGAGCTAAAATGATGGAAATGTCTGTTTTTGAATTTCTATGTGCCACAGTTGGTGTGTGAGAGCAGGTCTCAAATTTGGAATACTATTAGCAAATAACATATTCCTCAAGGCTTCCTGGGAGATCTGAAAAGATTGGGGATATTCCCAAGATTTTGAGATTCTCAGTCATTTAAGAAACAAAATGATAGCATGCAATTTGCTGCATTTGAACTCTCCTTCTCCCAAATGGGTCTCCTACCTCCTCACTATTACCTTCATACAGGAAGAGAGGAACTAAGTAAGAAAATGTACATTGTGTTGGATACTAATTCCTAACTTAACCTTGTAACAACAAATGTTGCCCATCAGACCATTGGGGAATTATTATGGGATATGGTAAGTGTTGGAAGATCTTGACTTGCAATGTTTCTTTTCCAAGTTATCCAAATAGCTTTCAAAACTATTTGCCATGAGAATGTTGAAGCAACTATAGAATTCCCTACATAATTAAGCCAATGACAGGAGATATTATAAGGTTTTGGACTGACTCACAGCCAGTTAAGAATGTTGCCAATCAGGCAAATGAATTTGAGTCTGGGAACTATGATGGATTAAATGAGATTTCAAAACCCTGAAACTGAGACAAGCTATATGTTACAGATTATGGTGTGCGGTTTAATATTGAACACTATCAATTAATCATCTGTCATTTAGCTGTTTAATCTATTGATTGAACTTTAATGCTTACAGCCCTAAAAATAGTGCTTTATGGGCAGAACATGGGATACAAATTATAAAAATAAGTAACAAAAGAATTCAACTTATAAAAACAAATTGCATTCCTAAGTAGCTTTTTTTCGAGGACATGAAAGGAATCCTCAAAACCTGTCTTCAAGGGGAATTCTTTTCTTCTTGTTTTCTTGCTCCTGACCTTTGATTTCCAGCTGGAGTTGTAGGGCTACAGATGTATGGAGTGCAAAAACCTTCAATTGTCATAACGGAAACTATATGAGGGGAAAAAAAACCCTGACAAAACACTCCATGTCTCTAAAAAATCTAGCACCATAAGTGGACAAGTGGCAGCATTAAATTTTCTCCCTTACTTTAGCTTATTTAGAAGATATAAGGCTACTACACAGAAACAAATGACCAATACAAGTCTGCAGTTATTGGTAGTCCAGGAGTCTTGGTAAAATATAATTAAGGAGGATTGTGGTGTGCAAAATGGAGTATTGGAAAATACATAGGTTGCAGTGTAGTGGTGACGAACTGGTAATGGCAGCAGCAGGAGGCTCTGCCCACCCACCTGGACATTATCACGGATGCTCTGCGCATGTGCAGAAGTGCAAGCACATGCTCCCGATTCTAAACCAGTAGCGAAAGTAAGTGGAAACCACTATTGTTGCACTGACTACATATATGACTGAGTTTTGACATTGTCTAGAATCTCCATGGGGGAATCTTAGTGCAAATATTAATAATTAGGTTGGGATCGCACAATGAGAACAAGCAGTAACATTGCAGAATTTACAAGAGCTGACAGAAGATTCTTGAATCAGGCTTACTGTATATAGATGCTATATTCAGTGGTACATTCCATTTATATCCCACATGCGTATTACAGTAGACACAGTGTTGGCATTATTGCACATTTGTCCTCAAGGGACTGACGAAAGCAAGTGCTTATTCAAGGAAAATTAACTTCCAGTACTTCTGCACTGATAAGCACTTTTGTACTTTTCATTTTTTAAAGTCAAGGAGAGAAAAGGAAATCAGACTAGACGAGGTTTTGTTAATAGAACACTTTTTATAATTTCTGCTGATAAAGGCACTCTGAAAAGCAGCAAGCAACCTTGGTCGAATTCTTGGCAGTCAGATTAAATTGCAGCAAGTACAGTAGAATTTAGGTCACTGTTTAGCTCTGTAGAATTTATTCTGAACAATTCTTTAAATATTTAAGACATGGCTGCCTAATTAAGTCTGGCCATTTAAACAAAAACCAAGAGGCATCGTGTTCATTCAAAAATATGTTAATGGTTATGTTTGCTCTTCTTTCATATTTTTAACATCAAAAATACTGTCTAAATCTCCATGCACCATAAAAGAAGCTGTTTAACTATACCTTGAGGCTGAACATTTTCCCTCTTTGGACTGCTTTTAATAGAGACTTGTAGTGCTTTTCCAAAGCAGTGTTTTATCAGCGTGAAGACCAGTGAGGTGATAAAAGATGCCAACTGATATGCTTTGATAATACAGCTGATTTATGTGGAATAAGGGCAGTAAAGATGTTAAACCCAAGAGCCCCTGTTGTATGCCACTTAGTGTAGAGTCACTTGTCTTGGAATGAATGGCTATATAAATTGGTTTAATACAAATAAATAAAAAATGAATCAGTTCTCTTCTTGTAATATTGTGCCTCTACCTTGACTCATCAGCGTCTATGTTTGCTTAATCACAGTTTGTAGACAGAAGCACAGCAAGCTGGGTTCATGAATCTGCTCAGCCATCAACCAGTGTTAAGACAACCAGTAGTCAGACGTCAACACACTGATTCTGAACTAAAGAAAGCATTACATTATTCCACTTAGCACTTACGTGAATTCAGGAAAAAAATAGATAGGATTCCCCAAATGGTTCACTGCTCTGTTTATACAGAATATAACAGAGGCAGCATTTATATGTCTAAACAAATTATCTGTTGGTAAAACAACATATCTTGCTTGCTATGGGTCTGTCACTTAGAACCCTGACAGTGGACTTTAGATCTAGCCAGCACTTTAACCAGCAGGCTGAATACACTAGCCTTTCATAATTCCCAGTCAATACAACCAATGGTCACAGTGGTTAGTGCTTATGGGAGATGGCTCCCTCCAGCTGACAAACAGGGCTTGCTGAAATAGATAGACAGACAGACAGACAGACAGACAGACAGACAGATTAGCTAGCTAGCTAGCTAGCTAGCTAGCTAGGTAGGTAGGTAGGTAGGTAGGTAGGTAGGTAGGTAGAAGATGTCTAAGAAACTTGAATGTTGCCTAGGTTGCCTCATAATACTGGAAAGTAATGTTGGTCATTGTTGATAGCTTAGTGCAGTGCATGAGTTTACCGTGCTTCCCTGAAACTAAGACTCTGGTCTTATATTTTTTTGAACCCTGAAATAAGCACTTGGCCTTATTGCCATGCACTCAAAAGCTCAATTGGGCTTATTATCAGGGGATGTCTTATTTTGGGGAAAACAGGGTAGCTCTATGATTTAATTAGCTAACCATTGATTTTTAAAAATTGTAGGCCATTACATTGTGGGAACCCAGATTCCCTACCACCCCCGTTGCTGAATCCACATATAGCAATGTTGCCCCTTCCCCCAATCAAGCTGATGTGGTGAAGGAACTATAGCTTTGATTTGAATCCTCTACTTTGCCAATATACTTTCCTCATGTTGCTTAAGCTGTGGTGGATGGAATTGTACTGCAATGCTTGTCACACCTCATAGCTAGCATCAAAAGAACTCATTACTTCACAGCATTATATAAGCCACAGCCTGATTTACTCTTTTTATATTGCAACAACAACAACAACAACAACAACAAAAAGTCTCAGATTTCAAGCCATGTTCTTGGGTGGACACAAAGGGAAGTTGCATAAGGCATACTGATAACTGCAAAAACCACAATGTCCATACCCCTGCTGTCATTTGCTACTTTTCCCACACAAACCACGATTATGGAAGTATTTCTGTCTATATTTTATCTATGTTGTGTAGTTCACAGATTATCATGTCAGAAGCTGTGTTGCCATTGCAGCCAATTGGGTTTTTTTGTGTGTGAACAATTTGCACATCTTGGTAATTACTAGTTACCAGTTAAGCATTTCATTCTTTTTGCTATTTAGCCTTCTGTCTTGTGACATTTTATGAAACAGTATCCGCTGTTCTTTTAAACTGGCATAGCAGGAAGTACAAGAACATCTTGTACAAGAATTCTGCCTTGCTGGACTGGTACAAGTTAAACAAGTTCTTTCAGCTACAAAATAAATCTACAAACGCTCCAAAGCAGAAAGCTCTTTAGATAATCATCTAATCAGATTTTGTTCCGATTATTTCATAAAGTAACCTTTATGGCAGTTTTAACTGTGCAAGGAAATCTCTCTGATCCACATGCATTTAAATGAATAATAATTATTTTTTAATTGTGAAACGCCACTCTAAGGAAACTAGATGCAGAAACTCAATACATGTGTACAGTATGACCTCCATGAATAAAGGTGTGCCTCCCATGAAGAGGCAAACAGAAAGAAATCAATATTTCTCAATTTTATTAGCATCTTGATGTTTCAGACCAAAACTCCCATTGTCTTATGACCAACCTGTACTAGTTGGTTTCCTCGCCCACTCCCCAAAGTCTCTACTGAACAATCCTACAATTTGACAGAATTTCTTCACAATTTTGATGTAGGATTTGTAGTTGTGTAAGTTATGTAGTTCTAAAAATTTGCCTTTTGTTCCATCTATTTATATTCTTCCAAAAAAGTTAAACATGACCTGTCCACACCTCTGCCCAACTATAGATATTTGCAATAGGGGTATCCTACTTCTCATATTTTCTCATACCACCTTACACTATTGGATACAATATCTGGAACTACATATCTACATAAAAAGAATGCACTTAAGCTTAAATAAAATGAATACAAAACCTAACAACCTCAGTAAATGAAACTGAGGAACCTGCTAAACTCTTGTTAAAAATATATAGCAAAGCTAAGGACAAAATTGCTGTAGTCATTAATAATAGAGTAAATGAAGATGATATGTAAATAGTGTGGGGGTTGGTATTATTTGCTGTTTTTAATTATGTAACTAACTAAGTAAATAAAAATAGAACAATTTCCCCCAACTTGGTGCCTCCAGAAGCATTGGATGGCCATTTCACCAACTAGCCAAGCTATTCCCAATCAGTGGCCATTCTGTGTGGGAATTATCAGTGTAATTGGAGAATACCATGGAAGACTAATAGATCAACTACACAAGGTATATAGACTGTACCATTCTCTATAATAGTAACAAAAGTGTTTAGGTTTTTGGAAACAGAGTTTTGTTTTCAAAAATACCTATACAGAGCACTTGATTTGTGATTATCTTTAAAGCATAAAAAACACATTGACCTCTCTGAAACGTTATAAAGGAATTTTGTTGTAATTACTACATATAGAGGATAACAGGCCTATTGCTGAATGTTATGTTATAAGTCTGAGAAATGTAAATGTAATGCAAATATAAATGTTAATGTAGTATTATTCAGTGAATGACCAGCAACATAAAACAGACAAAAGGAATGTCCCAATCTTTGGAGGGCTCCTACAAAGAAATGAAATGCCACTCTAACTATTTATAATTAACCAAACTATTTTCCAAGGCACCAAAAGATAAGACAAGAAACAATGAATGAAAACTAACCAAGGAGAGAAACAACCCAGAACTAAGGAGAAAATTCCTAACAGTGAGAACAATCAACCAATGGAACAACTTGCCTTTAGAAATTGTGGGTGCTCCATCATCATGGAGGCTTTCAAAAATAGACTGGACAAACATTTGTGTGAAATAGTAAAGGGTCTACTTCTAACTCTATGTTTTATGAATAAGGCAAATGAATACAACTGCATATTGCCCAGTTTTAAATAAAACAAATACACAGTACTTTGAACACTTCTACTACAACAATATCATATTTGTTCAAGTACTGGAAAGTCTCTAAAAAGATTGCTTATATCTAAAACAGACTTCTAAATTTTGGAACGAAAAGCCTTGTCTATTTGTTAAACGGGAAAAAACTCAGATTTATTTTTGGTGGGTTTTTTTTTGTATTCCTGCTTTCTTGTTTTCCTGCTCCCCCCCTCCCTCTATATGTTCAGACAAATTTTAAAGATTATGAAAGTATACCAGGTACAATGGGACTGGAGCAGTAGCATGGATTGAAAGAATGTAAATAAAATCTCCCAGGGAGCATTTTCATTGATTCATAGAAACTTATATAGAGTCACTTTTATCTTCATACATTTCCTCTGTAATAATGAGGAAGAGAAACAACCATCACCACCAATTAGCAGAACAATGAGATTTTTAAAGTTTTTGCATGTAGCATAATCTCCAGAAGAGAATGCCTTCTATAGGAGATAACTGCCACTCTCCTGCCTAAATCACTTGCTTGAAAAATATTCCCAGGCTCAGAGCATCCTTCCCCATTTCATGAGTAATTCTACCCAGAGCCTATACAAGCTGTTCTCCAACAAGTTTTGTGCAGCTCAACAGCCAAGAATAGGAGCCTACTAGGAACATTTGACTCATGCAATGCCTCTTATATACCATAGGCTACAGTAATTAACATATTGTTGTCCTGCCCCTGTAGTTTAGATAGATGGGAATATAGCAATTTTAATGCAATTGCAAATTGTTCCCTTCAGGGAAAGCTAGTACAAAATCACTGGATGCAAGACTGTAATGTGCAACATTTTGCCAAATCATCTTGTTCTTTCAAAAGAACTTGAAGATGGATTCCTTGAAGCGTTAGACAGTTCTGCTAAACTGTTTCATCATAAGTACATATTTTGTAAGCAAGAACTTCCCTCCCCCCTTTAAAAAAGAAAGCTCATGGTAAAATAACGATGGCAGCACACATCAAATAAACCTCTGGCTACTTCTCTCCATCTTCCTTTCTTCTGATAAATAGTATTTCAGTAAAATAGAAATGCTATGAGGATTCTGCAGATGATCAAATGAAAGCAGGGCACATAGGAATACCAGATGTTGCTTTCCACCAAGTCATTGTATATATGCATCTAATTAATACCAATTACATTGACCAGCAGCAATTCCCAGTGATCTTCCATAGTGGTCTTTCCTCAATCACATGGAGGTGAAACTAGGTAGGAACAATTCCATATAAGTTAGAAGTACTACAGTTGAAAGGTAGCCTCTCCCCCAAGAGCGCACTGCCAGTCATTTTTACCAGAATTACTCAAGAAATAAGATCTTCCTCAACTATTTGTCTATGCCAGCCAATATTATGTAAAGGCCAAAATCAATGTGCTGCGGTGGATATATTGAGCTGGAAAGTTGAGCCAATCTTCTTACCTGCTCTGCCTCTATTCTTATGAAAATGGTCTCTGGAAAATGTCAATACCAGAGATCTTCAAACATGGCAGCTTTATGACATGTGGACTTCAACTCCCAGAATTCTCCAGCCAGCTGAAGAGTTGAAGTCCACAAGTCTTAAAAGCTGCCAAGTTTGAAGACTTCTGGTCAATAATATCAAGGCCTTGGAAATTATTACTACACAACTAAAAACAAAACAAAAAGCAACTCTAAGGGTCACCCAGCTAGTTTCATGTCTAACATAGGACCAGAATTCTCAATCTTGTTGTTTCAAACCAGTAGTTTGAAACAACAATCATTACACTAAACTGGGTCTACGTTGACCAATGTTTAATACTCTAATCATTTGAGAAGATTTCTGCCTCCTAAACTTTTCAGTGATGATTTTTCAACTGCAACTGTTTTTGAAGAAAGGAATTTTGAATAGAAAATCCAGTATGAAACCACTGAATAAAAACAAGTAGCTTAATTCTATCACCGGAACTGAGATAACAGATTTATATAATTTTACATATTGTCTGCATTGTACCAGTGTTGGGTGGTTTGCTATCTGATTTACTTTCTGTATGTTTGCTGTGATTTTTTTTTACATACACTTAAACTTTCATTCTTTCCCCTCACCACCAACACCAGATGTTGTTGGGTCTGGATTCTCAGGATTTCCTGTTTATGGAACAACATGTTGTACCTTACATGTGGGACCTCTTCTTCACAACAATTTAGAACACAATCAAACCATTATTACCATGTTTCTTCCATGTTATAGATAGAACACACTTTCTTATCAATCAGCACCTAGTACTCATTCATTCCACCTACAGAGTGAGGCATTCCTTTTTTAACCAGGACATTTGAATCAGATTAATAATTATTTGCCTCTTTAAAATCTGGTTTCCATGTATTTTTTTTTCATATGTAGATTCAGCTGTTACTGCACCGATTGTACTGTAAGCTCTTTTGAATGAGGGACATAAGATGTAAAAATGAACTATCTATAATATAAGCTGATTTTTTTTAAAGAATAAGATAGGCCTCAGTGTACTGATCCCCCTAAAATTGAAAAAATAGTGTCCTGCAAAAGATCACCTAGTGATCTCACAAAAGAGGCAATATTTTAACTAGGGCAGGAGTAAGAAAGACGGTTGATTTCAAAGCTTATATCTTTTCCCTAGCTCGGTTACATAATCCAGATAAAGTGATTAGTGAAGGAAAAAACCAAGACATGTTGTAATATATTTCAGTTCTTTGGAGGAGCCATTTCAAAGTAAAAGGCTAGATATCTTGAAAGGGCAGCTTTGATAATCTCAGCTTTGATAGTCACTGTGTTCTCTTTCAGAGTAAGGTCACAGGGTAATTGGGACTCAACAGAACTAGCAAACACCACATTTGAGGTGCTTCAAGTATAGATAGGCCTCAACTTGCAAGTGGTCATTTAGCATTTGCTTGAAGCTACAACAAATTCCCTCACATTTCAGGTGTTTGATAACCAAATGTATGAGTTTTTACCGCATGACTACAATCTACGATGGTTTTTGGTAAAAATGACCCATAGCAAACAATTGGTTCACTTAATGACGATGTTTGCTTAATAACTGCCACACAAAGGTTGTAAAATTGTGATGGTTACATGAGTGACCTGTTACAACTGCCACAGGTTCCATTATGATAATAATGGCTAAGATTGATAAGCTTTTCATGGCATTGGAAGGAGTCCATTGGATAGAGTACATTTGGCTCCTAGGCCATGAATGTTCATACCGGAGAGTGTTCAGGCCTATTAAGCTCAGGCCTTATGTGTTATATTTGCAAAGTTGCAAGCTTGTTGCTAACATAGAAAGAACGGGTGCAGGGTTGTTGCAA
>JANHFP010002186.1:0-18931 GCA_032468135.1 Calamaria suluensis | reverse complement strand
CACCAAAGGTGGTCCCTATTTTTTCTACTTGCATTTTTATATGCTTTTGAAACTGCTAGGTTGGCAGAAGCTGGGACAAATAACGGGAGCTCACCCCATTACCCGGCACTAGGGATTCGAACCGCTTATCTGCCGACCTTCTGATCGACAAACTCAGCTGCCTTACCACGCTGAGCCACTGTGTCCCTTTTCTGAAAGATACCAGTGGCCAATCTCTGCATTTAACCTTTCATATCTTGGTAGCAATCTAATTTTCTATCAACTGTGAAATAAATATTACCTTGTCAATTTGGTGTTTGGGTTAAAACACGGAGGTGGGGTGGGTGGGGGTGAGGGTGCGTGAAGGAAGTTTATTTTGCTATTAAAGACAATAATCCACAAATTGTCCAGCTATTTCATACTAATTTGTCTCAACATCAGCAATACAATAAAGGATCATGGACAACTTAATTCCTTTCTTCATCAAGATAAAAATCCTTCCGTCGTTTATTTGGCAAATCATGTCTGGGACAAAGAACAGTAGAGAGCATAAATATTGTACTGTGCTGTATGTCAAATTCTCTTCAGAGAAAAATAAGGACTAAACAGAAACTAAGGATAGTTTAAAAATGCACTTAAGTGAAGGGGATAAATACCAGGGAAACAACTGCTACTGTACAATATTTGGTGAGCTGTGAACTTGGTTGCTTGTGTGCAGACATTTTGTTACCTGACTAGGTAACATCATCAATGCTAGATATGTGGAGTTTGGTCTCTGTCCAAATACAGTAGTTTGCTCTGCCAGTATTGTGGAAGTGTCTTTTTTCCCCTTGGTAATTCTTTGATTGAGTTATAATTTTCTGCTTGATTGCTGGTCTGGTTTTAATCCCTGTTTATCTGGATATGGATTGCTGGAGAGAATGTATTCTGCTCTTTTTGTTTTCTTTTCAGTTTTTTTATTACCTTTTTTAATATTGTGTAAATGTGACCATGGAGATGTCTTCAGACAGCGCTGGCTCTTCGGCTTTGAAACGGAGATGAGCACCGGCCCCTAGAGTCGGAAAAGACTAGCATATATGTGCGAGGGAAACGCAAACCTAATTATGGTTTATCTCTATGTGATGATTGATGGCTGATTTTGGAATTTGGAAATGCCAAATTTCCATGAATTCCCTAGCTTTTTTGTATTTAATTTGATTTACAATACCCATGGTTTTCTAGTTAAAAAGTCTGCCCATAGGTGTTAAAATTTTAGAGAGTTCATTATGTCTTCTGACTGATTGATCCAGTATGCAAGTGACACCTTCATCATAATAAAAAAGGAACAAGTAGAGAAGACACATGAATGAATAATATTTTCAAAGGAATAAAATTCACAAAGGAAAACCATATACTACTTTTCCTGGATATCTTCATCATTAGAGGAAATGATTGCAAATTAGGAATTAACACCAACAGACAAAAGGAATATAATAGCATAGCAATAGCACTTCACAGTGCTTTACAACCCTCTCTATGTGGTTTACAGAGTGAGAATATTGCCCCCAACAACAGTTTGGGTCCTCATTTTACCAGCTTCGGAAGAATGAAAGGCTGAGTCAACCTTAAGCCAGTAAGAACCAAACTGCTGAACTGCTGGCAATGGGCAGTCAGCAGAAGTAGCCTGCAGTACTGCATTCTAACCTCTGCAGCACCATGGCTCATAATACCTTAATCAAATAATTATCAAGAAGGGAATTTTCCTACCAACACTGGCACTGCAAGCTACTGTTTATAAACAGGGAGCAAACCCACACTCATGTGCAAGATGATGTTAGCTAGTTGGGTAGTAAAATATCTGAAAGAAAATAACCAACTTCAGAGAGCACCAAGGACTCTACAGGTCAACCCTGAGCTACATATACTCTCTTCTATTGGAACAAACTAAAAGCTAAAATTTGAAAGTTCAGATGTAATAAAATTGTTAATTGCCTGGCTTGGAAGTCCATAAAATACATTTAACTCTTAAATATATCAAGCAGAGAAGTACTGCTTGGAATCAAATATTTGGAGTGCAGTATACTTAAGATAAAAGTGGCATTTATGGCCTGCATTATCTCCTTGAAACTCCAATATACTACAGTGACAGATGTAGATATCTCAAGGTGCCAAGAGCTCAGAGCCAAGAAAATGCTGAAAGAAAGACCTTTTATAAAGACAAGCTTGGACCCGACTTTCTGATGAAGATATGTACCATTTCAAATTATAATTCAGAGTAACTTTCTAAAGGCATGTTGGAAAGTGTATTGCAAAAGATATACTGAATAGATCAAATGTGGAATAGATCAGTTATAAACCTTCCATCTTCTGTTGTCTTTTCTTTTACTTTTTGTGTTCTATATTTTTTTTAAAAAAGAAAATTTTGGAAAAAAAAATTCTATAGAAACAGCAAATTTCTACAGAAGCGACACTTTGCAGCCCACTTCTTCAGGAAAGTAACCTTTTGGGAAGAAGGGTCAATATAAATATTCCATTTCAGAGTTGCTTTCCAACAGCTTTAATCACTTTTATTCACTACTTATATTTACATACACATTTTAAAAATAAATGTGTAGTTTCCTGTTTCTTTTATTCCTGATTCTGTTAAATGTAATCTCCCCCCCCCATTCTACATGTTTCCACTTTTGGTTTCCAATGACATTTGGAATTTAGATTCAGTCTTCAGAGTTTAAAATTCCTAAACTTTCCACTTCTTATATAATTTAAAATTAGTTCAAAAAACGACTTTGAAAAATTCATCATTGAATGTGTTTATGTCTCTCTGTGTGTACAACTTATTTCACTGTGGTACTTTTTGAAGGGTAATCAAGAAATGTTCTAAAAACTAAACTGCAAACCATATTTTTAGCAATGATGATGAAGTGGTATATCTGTGAATGGATGCAAATAAGCTAACATAGACTTACTTGAGCCTGTGCAGCATCTCTTTCTTCTATCAATGCATTCATTTCTTCAGCTGTTATTCTCTTTTTCTGTTTCTGGGTCCTGTGTATGCGATCGACAATTATAGCTCCTGTCCTCCATATCGCCACACCGGTGTCTGCATTGTTTATTCTGTTCAGTAATTCCTGTAATGTCTACCAACAGCATTCTATGTTAGTCAGACAAGAAGTTTTAATATACTTTATTTAATATAGGGTTTTAATTAATAGGCACATATGAATTGTAAATTGACTGAGTGAAGTTATTGAATTTTCATACTGCAGCAAAGATGTACATTATTAGTGTGTCAATTCTTCTTTTTCCCACATCTTAGTTTCTGAAACCCACTCAATTGAACTTAAGCCTCTAAGATATAAGACTGACATCAAGAAATCTCCTCAGAGAATGGCTTACCATGTCATTTTCTTCGGGGTTAATATTTTCTAGCCTAGAAAAAAGGACACAGAAAGCCTGATCAGTAGCATTTCCTTAGTGCAGCAAAATGAATTCGCTTTTTAAATCTTTAGAACCCTCAAGTAATTTCATTCTACTGGTCTTTAGAGTCAACCATGACACTGAACATATTAAAGTGCCACCTGCTCGATTCCATCTTTCAATAATGCTCCATATCTTCAGCACTGACTTCAGAATGTTAAGTTATTAATGTTTACTGCTATATATGACTACAAGGATCAATTGTTCATATGTGCTTAGATGAAGAAAGTTCCCCAGCGGCAGGGGCACCGAAGCACCTCTTATTTATTTATTTATTTAATTCTGCACCCACTAAAATGCATAAATAAACCTCCAGCAGAAAATTATATATTTTAATTTTATTGCATCTCTCATGACAAAAACAAACCAACCAACCCCCAAAGCAAAATAAAAAAATATCTAGCTCTCCAAACCTAACACCTACGTATGTCCAAGGCTCACTGTTTTTAATGAAATTAATCTGCAAGAACATTTGCATGGAATTGCCATCACAAGTCTGTGGAACAAAGTCTGTTGTTTCGTTTTACTTCTTAACAGTAATTTAGGAAATTAAGCCTTCTCTAAAACCCCAAACAATTAGACTGAAACAATGTGATAAGAACAAAGACTTGGGCCCCATTTCTTTAAGTTGACACATTTTTCAGTTACTTGCTTGGTTAAAAACCTTTCTGCAGAACTGCATGTTATTAGCTCAAAACATTTGTTCTACCTCATTTCCAAAACAATGGTAATGAATAACGAGATATAACATTATAAAAGGTTGAATGAAGAGCTTGTAAATATATTTTAACTTTTCTGTAAAATTGAATTATACCAATCAGTAAAGCAAGTAATCAAGTTACGATATCATGCAAATCAGGGATTAGGAGGCATCTACGAAGCTGGAGTCTGCATGCGGTAGAAATACTGCATAGCATTCCTCAATTACCTATTAATATTGCAGTAAGGGATGGTGGAGTCATTCCATTCGTGCTTTTATGCAAGCTTATCTAAATCAAATGAAACCTCAGTGCACCTTAAAATGACAGATTTTTTTCCAAACTTTGTCATGCCTATATGCAAAAAAAAAAGACACTACAGAAATATATCTGTAACTAGTGTGAAAATAATATAAAGTAGATGTTAAAGAAAACTGCAAATGTCTGTATTTTGAAAAATAGCATAAACAAAAAAATATATAGAAAAATGCATATTAACAACTTGATGGTTCATTTTGCAACATCTTTAAAAAAGATATCCAGATGAAGTAAATTTAACAGAAAAAAATATATTCTATTTCAATTTTTTTTAAAAATACTTTATTTTGTTTCACTTTATTTCCAATGGAAAAGTGACCTCAAAAGTTCTAATTGTCTTCCTATAAGGAAGTAAGACTTCTAATTCACAATTTTGTAATCAAACTCTGAACCCCTGGATGAAATGTGACATTTAGTTTAATTATCCATGCATAAATCGATACTGGTTTCCCTCTCTTACATACTCAGTCAATCATCACTTTGTTGATGATTGTTGATCACTTTTATTAATCTAAACTGTAGTGAATAAAACCAGTGTCCTGTTTATGATCTGTAGAAATATAGTTCTTTATAATCATTTCAAGGAGGAGAGCCAAGAATTTAAGAGTATGTGTCCACAGAGATTCCTCACAAACTACATTCACAAACTGAAGCTTAGAAACATGTTATAATAATTGCTTGAAAAAATCCAAGTACTTCCTACTTTCTCCTGTGTATAGCAAACTAAGAGCTAGGAAATAAATGTGTAGAGTTAGGTATGTAAAGCATACATATATGCATAATGGCCATATGAAGAAAGTGTGATAGATACAGCAGAGCTTTCCCATAAGACATTAAGTGGACATTAAGCAGCAAGAATAAAGATGTGTACATACGTTTTGAGAGGCTGTTCCAGTACCGTTACTTGTTTACACGCATCATTTCTCTCCTCACTGGCCAACTTCAGTCTAGCTATGATGGCTTCATCATGATCATGTTGTGTGGAATGAATTTCTTCTACCAGAGCTGCAATATAGTAAATAGAAGTGTTGTATAAGTATGACCCACAAAGAAAACAGCTATTTTGTAGCTGTTTATTAACTTTTCTAAATTAATGGATATTTATTTATCCATTGGAACTATATAACATCTTCCATCATAATTGTTTCCAGACAAACACCCATAATTAGTCAGGACCCAATTAAAAATTTATAAATTAAATGAATGAATTGTTGAACTTAATGCAAATATGTTTATTTAAGCTTAAGAGATGAAAGTAATAAATAAATAAATAATAAATCTAATAAATTAAAGTATTCAATGAATTGCTTTTACTTTAAGGCATTGTTTATCAATTTCAGCAGCTTCAAGATGTGTGGATTTCAATTCCCAGAATTTCCCCACCCAGCCTTGCTAATTGTCAAGATTGAAAAATACTGTTTTACGGAAATGCTGTATTCTACTAGATACCAAGCTGGATCTAAAGCTGCCATATAAAAAGAACCATCCTGAATCAGAGTAAAGGCTCATCTACTTAAGTAATCTTTTTCCACATGCAGTGCAACTTAAGTATTTTTTACAGAAAAGTTGTAGCAAAAGAAAGGACATTATGCAGACTCATTGCATTCATTCTTCACCTTAGTTCTATATCATTGCCTGCTTCTGAGGAAAAAGGGGTAAGAAATATACATTTGATGGTATCCTCCCCCCCCTCCCCGGGTTTAAAATAAATCAGGAGCAATGTTTTTTTTAAAAATCTGAAATCTCATGACAGCTTACATGCAAATTCTTGTGAGATTTTTGACATATATTAAAAAATTGCATTTTTCAATGTTTACTTATGCAACTTTTGAGGCAAAATTCCCAACGTTTTGGTCCATTAGCAAAACTTTACATGATTTTTTGGTGAGAAGAGAAGTAATATTGCAAAATTTTTGCTGTTCTGCTATGCAACCATGCAAAATTATAAAGACAAGATCACTGAAATCATAGAAGAGTTAATCTTCCTTCCCCTCCTCTTTAACACCATGGTATCTAGCATGTGATTAAGTCTGAAAATAATAGACCAGACTTAAATCACAATTGATATAAGTCTTCTCCAGAGGACTCTAGAGCATGATGAGGAATAAAAAAACAATAAATACCAAAAAAAATAAATTAATAATCAAAATATAGCAGGTTATAGGTATAGATCTATATCACGGCTGAGAAATTTGTTACAGTTTTAGAGAAAACTATATTATTATAAGCTGTGTTTTGAACAACTAACATTAGCTGAAGCTGCCTCTGCAAAAGGTATTTAAAAAGTTTTAAATAGTTAGCCTTTTATGAGATTTATATCCTGATTTTCTCTTGTACAACTCAGAGTGGCATGCATGTTTTTCTCAAAGCATACCCCACAAAGTGTTTTGGGCTGAAAAAGAGTGACAGTCACAAGAACTAACTTACAGGTTTCTCATGCAGTACTTTAATTGCTGCATCAAACAGTCTATCTGAAACTGTTTTTAGTAAAATATTAGTCATGTACGTTAGTGGATACTACTCTATTGACCAGTGAACAAACTGCTGTGTGGAGGAAGGGGGAAGAATAATCACGCTGATAAAAGCAAAAAAAAAAAATCTGGGTAATCCATTTGACTTTAGCGGAACAATGGGCAAAGATTTTCAGGCCTATTGCATCAAAGTCACCTTTGCTATTTCCTGGAACACCTAGGTTTATCTTGGCAAACTATTTCAGCCAAGACAAGTTCATTTAAGTATTTTTAAATGACATTTTAGTTGAAATATGAAGCTTCTTGAAATAAATGTGCATATTCTATGTCATGTGGAGGGAATAAGGTATCAGTCACATTGCCAAAGCAGAAGTCTATTATTTTCAGTGAAAGTTGGCATAAAAGTAGACCCAACAAATCAATTGTGTACCATATTTTAATATGACTGAAAAAAAACCCATATTTTTTATTAGTAAAGTAAATTTAGCATATCTTGTTGCAATAGCAAGCCGTCAACCTTTGAGTATCATACCAAGCCAAACATCTGGATTACAAAATGGTTTGTTTCCTGAAAGATAATTGTACTAGTTCCATCAAGACTAACACACTTGTACTTTTAAGATAGATAATAAATGTAAACAGTTAAGGTACATGCCTATTTCAAAGTTCACTTAGAAAATCAACATAGCATTTTAGTTGGAATTTGCTCATTAAATACCCATAACAGTAATGCAAATTATACATGAACGAATAAAGCAAATACATATATTTCTTTGTTTTATTAAATGTAAAATCTGCTGTTAATCTCATAGGCTGTGTTGTATAAACTTTTCTCTTTAACTATTAAAAGGAAGTCTTTACAAAAATCATTAGAGATCCTCATTCTTTGACTTGTATAAATTTCAATATTTGTTCAGTAAAGGTTCACAGCAGTTAAATTACATTAACAAATATTATTAGCTACTATGTAAGCCAACTAAGTAAAATACTTATATTGCAGGTAAAACAAATCATTGAATGTTTACGATAATATTTGGACATGTCCACTTTTAAACAAGCTTATCAAATATGCTGTAATTCTAAATCAAATTACAGAAACTCGGAATAGATCTCTCCACCCCCCCCAAATGCTCAAATTTGTTTAGTAAGCTAATTGTTTTCTAATATGGGATAAAGCAAATATGAAGAAGCTGAATCATTTGGAGTATAAGTTTACTGAGTCAGAGCAGTGTACATATTTTCTCAGCTAAACCCAGTTCTGTTGGCAAACCTTTTGGCCACACTTTCAGGCTACCTTTAAAATACAGTAGTAGCAAGAGAGGGTGTTAGAAATCATTCTAGTATAAACATTGGTTCATGATTCTCCAAACAACAGAAACTTGAAGGGGTGGTGGATGAGGCAAAGAGAGAGGGCATCTATGTCTGTTTGCTGATTTCTTAGAGGTCATCTGTGTAAATATAGAAACTGAATAGTAAATGCTGGAAAGAAGGAATAGTTAGGAGTTTTAGATAGTCTACTGCAAAACTCACCTGATATTAAGGGGAAAAATAAAGCTTTAACCTTTTAGATAGACAACAGATAAGATTTCTAAGTAAACCAGTATAATTAAGATATTGTTCTACATTCTGTGTTGTCCTGTATCGTGCAATTCTTTAAAAATCTTTTGCTGTAGATACTTAGTTAATATGTTAAAGCACTATTTTGCATTTTTGTGGAATAAAAAGGCAGCATAACTGAATCTCCCTTCAAGGAGTTTTTAGATATTCATAAATTTTCCATTCTTCCCATAATTATTCCTTATTTTGCATATTTTATGAGATTTTAGTTGCAATACAGTAGTTTCTTACGGGTATTTTTGATAAGTGAAAAATAAATGTACTGCCGTAGCATGCAGATTGTCATAAGAGTTTTGTGATTTTGGAGTTAGTATTCAAGACTAGGGACTGTTGAACTCTGTGTGACCCAGGATTTTCCTCAGAGCTGGTTAAGGACTGATCACAAGACTTTTAATGGCTTCACACAGATATCTTTCCTCCACAAGAGTCAATATGAAGGACTACTGAGCTACTTTTTATTTTCAGGCTATCCCTAGTAAAGATAAAACATTCCTAATCTGAAAAATATTTTCAAGGGCAACCTATAGAGAGTTAATATGTAAGCGAACTGAAACTGAACAAGTAACATTTCCAATGTTGTCTCTGTTTCAAATAAACAGCGAAGAATGCAATATAAAGCTTATTTGAAATTAAATTATATAAATCACAGATTCCTTTAATTTTTTTTTTAAAAAATTGATGGGGAAATGGGTTCTGTTTAGAACAAATTTTGATTTTTTTTGAGGTTTTAAGCAAATGTCTCCAATTCAAAAGAGTACATGGCGCTTCTATGGAAGTGTTGTTATAATATGTGGCAGTATTTATTTGCTTATATAGAGTATTATCAACTGGCAACCTGGAAAATCATCTGAGTTCCAGATTGGGATCTTTTGAAATAACCAAACTCCAGTAGTTTCCAGACACTCTAACTATTTGATAAAACACTGCATTGACATTATTAAATCACTAAAATATAGAAGTGTTACAGAAAAAAAATGAATGAAACAGAATCAAAACAGTTTTAAGAGGACAAAACCAGATATTACAGACGGAAAATCATTTACATTTCAAAGTGACTCAGCAGATAAAGCAATGTGCATTAACACTGATAAAAATACCAACACCTTTATTGCCTTGAATATTTTTAGTTTGAGGCATTCAATTGAGCCTACATTTCTGGTGCTATAAATGCATTGATTATACCCAAACCATTTAGCAATACCTGTAAAAGTAAGTGAAAAGACTTTGCACTCTGGTGTTTTGCTGCTTGCTTAGATTCTCAGAGGGAAAATGAAAGAAAAGGCATGCAAATAAGAATGTATACATTTCCCTCCACTGTATTTACATTTCTGAAGTTTTTACTAAAACTAGTTGCCCTGCAACATTAAACTTACTGAGTCTTTTAAAATACACATTTTAGTAGACATGATTTGAAAGCCTATGTGCTACCACTTATCAACAGCAGTTAAAGACAGAAGTCATCTATGTACACATCCATAAAAATATCCACAACTAAACTCAATATATTGTACCTGAATTGCATATAAACGAATAGCTCTTAAAAAAATTGTTTCTCAGTGGACACCTGGATTTGTTTTTCTTTTTTACTGAGTTGACACACAAGATTTACAAATAAAAGTCCGGTCTCAGTTATTCCTACACTTAAAAACAAAACAATAGCAATAGCACATTCAATGACTATGGAGAGACAAGTCCCAGTTTGTGGAGCTGGGAGTTGGAGGAAAAACTACAGGGCTATATCAGCAATCACTCTATACAATCAAAATACACTACTCAATCTCTGTGAGTGTTATTCCACAAAGACATTTGCATTTTCAGGATAACCTTATTTTCAAAATAAATTTTCAGAAGAAAAGACTTTTCTCATCCCCTATGCTAGTCTTTGAAAAGTGCATTTCTGTTCTCTATACTGGTGCATTAAGTTTTGCAACTTTAGAGAACAATTCTCTTCTCCCTAAAGTCCATTAGTCAACTGATCTTAGTGAAATGAAACAGGACCTATAGCTTATTAAAGGTCTTGGAATTTGTCAAGAGGCATATAATGAAAGATTTAGGAGATAAATTTGCATAATACAACAACCATACAACAAAAATAGGGCTGGGTGTATTCTGCTTGTAGAAAAATGAGTTTAGGATAGAATTATGCAGGGGGGAAACTATATATTCCATACTTCAAAATAGAATGTTATAGATATTTAGATTTACAAACACCAGGGTTGGGAACTATTGTGATCTTTTGGCTAAAGCCCAATATTGGCCTTATTTCACTTTAATTGGAAGAGGATCTTAAATTCATCTTCTCCATGAGGTATTGGGAACCTGGATTTCTCTTTGTAGCAAAGGTTAATAAGAAATGTGTCTGCAAAAGTCAAACAGCATTAAATATCAAAAACTGATTATTATTCTGCGGCAGTTGTTCTGTCATTCATAATCTCTCCATGCTTCACCCTTCCACAGCTAATCTTTAATGGATGACATGCAAGAAGGAAAAATAAATGGCATCTAAAAAGAAATACCAAAGTGAGCTAAAATATAGTTTTCTCTTCAGTGGAGACAAAAGGTAAAATATCTGTGCTGAAAAAACTTTAGCACTATTTGTTTCTTGTTTCTGACTGGACCAAGCACAAACTTATTATTTACTGCAATAAAATTGTTTCTATTTGATTCAGAAATATTTTAAAAACCAAACCATTTGCTCTGTCTCATAGTTTTGATTCTTTAGTTAAAGGAAGAGAGACACCGATGTTAAAAATTTTGAACAAGACAACAGTAAGGGAGCATATCAAAGAGCAGATGTGAACCTGCATCTCTGCCAAAATAAATCTGAAAATTCTCTCTGTATTTAGACCAATACTACCTTACAAGAAGTATTTAACGCCCCAAATAGTGAGGCCACAGTGGCCCAGTCTTCTAAATACCAATGTAAGATATTTAGGCAAATGCGAAGCTATGGGTTTATTTAAATAAATATAATATAACCACTGTGTAGTTTTAAAATAATAAACCACTTCCATATTGCAGATTTTGTACAGTTTTAAAAGTTTCTCAGAATTTCATTTCATGTAAAGTAGTGGTATTATCAATAAGCACAAATTTAGCTTAGAATTGATTTTTCTATATTTTGAATTTGGGATAGCTTTGTTTCAGTTCTAAGGTCCATGCAGCAAATCCCCTGCTCTTCAAGAATATAAGGCAAATGTATATTTGGTTCACAGTCTCTCCAATTTATTTAAGTTATTTAAGTCACTTAAGGTTATTAATTGTTATTGTATTGCATATGCTTATAATGATGATGATAACAATGTAAGGGTCTTAAGAGAGATGTGACAATACTCCCACATAAAGTGGTGATGGTGGTGGGGTGGAGTTTGGAAGATTGTTGTTTATTATTCTCCAAATAGTAATTTCTGCTTCAAACAGTAGCAGTTGTAAGATTCTTAAATCAGCCGATATCTTTCCTCAGTATAGCATGGCCAAGTGCCAAGGACTTTAATGAAACAACAAATATTAACTAACTGACTGGCAGTGTTTATCTGGAACACCCTGCCCTGTTATTCCAAGTGTGGAACAAGTTAAAAGGAGTTTTAAGGTAGTTTATAAGATTTACTGAAGCCTTGTACCTCCTCTTACTGAGGAGGCCTGTGAAAAATAACTATCTGCAAATCCTGGTCATTCGGAGCCCATGGGGCTTTTCAGATGTACAAAGTTTGTGTCTATTTTCTCTATGTTACATCCAGTAAGAGCTGCCCAAAGCCCATAAAAGAAAATGGGATAATCTGTGTGTCGTTGAGCCTCCATAACTCTGTTCTTTCTAGATCTAGAGCTCGGGCGGAATTGGTGACAAATTTTTGAGCCTAAAAAAAAATAAATAAAGGCAGAAGGTTTTACTGGCTGGCCAGTGTAAACGTCTTACAGGGTACACATTGCTGAAAGAATGAAAGCCTGCATGTTAACCCCCACTGTTAGCAAAGAGCAGAGATGTCAGAAGCAGGTGAGCGAGGAACAATAGAGATGGAACTAATGGAAAGCAAGCAGGAGCAGAGCGATGGAGCTGCTGAGAGACAAGAGGCTAGTGAACAATGACATTGAGAAAAAACACAGCTCCTAAACAGACTAGGACAGAATAGCAGTCAGGTTTCATGGGGCTAATACTAGCATAGAAACAAAGGCCACACGAGAGAGCTCAAAGATGAGAAACCATGCAAAAGAAGGGAGGCAACATTATCTCCAAATACTGTTCTTCAGAGAAGAGTTATCTAGCTCGCTTTTGATTCTGGGAGGATTCTGAGCATCCTAGGCTCTCTTGAGTTGGAGCAACCTTTCTACCTGCGTGTCTGCAGGTGATGTTTGGCTGCAACCATCATTGTTACTGACCATTCCTGAGACTGCCTTAGAAATACAAAGGGACCATAACAAAACGGAAGACATCGATAGTGCGACCAAAATATTAAGACAAATCTTTGGTGATGTCTGCAAACAGTCACACTGCAATAGCCATTCTGCATTTTTACCCATGGTTCTTCCCCAAATTGAGTTTAAATTAAAGAAAGATATGATATTGTGTACAAGAGGTTTGTGAAGAGGCAATGAATACTAGTACATTATACTAGTAAAGATGAAGACTGCTTCACCCATTCATCTGTTTTCAATTATCTGTCTTAATAAATAACTATACAGAATCAATGCTGTTCCTGCCCCACTACTGCAGAGATATCTGAAATATTTTTTTCATAAGCCTTTCAGATTTTTTCTACTTATTTCTCCCATGTCTGTATTGTTCTGGTTTGAATCCTCTTCTTCCATCCCAAGTAAATGTAAGTTCACTTCCCACCTTAGATATATTGCTTTTTGTTCAACCACAGTTAAACTGGGAAAGAGTATGAAGCCCTTACCTCTAAAAATCCAACACTAAGAAGGAACAGCACCCTCTAGTGGCCAGAAAACAGAGACTGTTAAGAGAACTGGCTAAGAGTCAATCAAGTCAGAGCAATTCTAAAAAGGCAGAAAGCAGACAAAGATGCCCAACCCAAAAGTCTAACTTCACATAAAAGCATGATAAGTATACCAATATCATAATTTTGAGGCAGTTTTTTTTTTAAATAAGACACTGCTCTTCACTTATTTTGCCTTTAAGTCATTCTTGTCATTATTTCCTTGCAAAAATAAATTCCTTCTTTCTTAAAGCTGCTGGATTACTGGCTGCTTGGATAATGTGTGAACATTAGTCCTGTGTCCAAGTATCTCATCCTGTTCACTGCATTTCCTCTGAGCTTTGGATCTATGCCTATTTACTCTGTATGATAACTACAGATGGGCATCCATATTAGGGGAATGTTTTCCTATTGCTTTGCTGTTTTTATTTCTCCATCTGCTCCCTCATACTCTTTCCTCCTCCTAACCTCTTCTCAAACATCAGCATCAATCTAACAAAAGATATAAGCATATGCTCTGCAGAACTGAGTACAAGCTGGAAATGTTAACTTTCTACTGCAGGCAAGCCATTTCTGAATTTTAGATGCATTCTGCTTCATCAGTGACAGTTAGGTAAAAATCTAATTTTGCTTCTTCATACTTCAGACAGCTTCTACAATAGTTTGCTTTCTTTCTCCTGTCAATTTTATATTACCAATGTCTTTCCAGCATGGAAACTTTATTATTCTTTGACATTTTTCCCAAAGTCTATGTGCATTTTATTATAACCTTATCTTGTGATGTTGTCAGAGTCTTAAATTCAGGGTAACCTAATTTCTTTGCATATATCATCTAGCTGAAACTTGATCTCTGAAAACAACAGTGCAATGCAAATACAACACAGAGAATTACAAACATCTAATATTTTGCCATGTGTAAAGAACAATAATTAATGGAAAGTAAAAGAAAATCTAAATAACATTTAATAGCTTTTTAAAAGGAAAAATTAGAAAAATTAAAATCACCTTTGAGATTTTTTGTGTGTTACAGAGAATGAATATAAAATTTCATGTATTGAAAAGCCATTGAGCTGAGAAATGGTCTAGATTTAATTTCCTAAATATGTTCTTCTTTTTCTGAACTAGCACCTTTGATTAATGTTTGAATGTTGCTATGAATGCAGGATGCCTTAAAAGCAGCCACATCTTTCCCAGACACTATACAGTTGTTTTAAAGTCTGTAAAATTGACTTTATAGATGTAATCACATGATCTCCAAAGTACTTTTATGAGAGTGCCACTTTGAAACCTTGCACTAATAAGTCCTAATGACCAGGACAATCTATACAGAATTCCGGTTTGGTGCATGAACTGAGCCTGTTGAATCAAAACGTGGGTTTCCCATCCACAGTTTGCTTCTATGGGTTCACTGACAAAGAAAGAATACAGAATAAAACATTTCACCACTACAGACACAGTGGCAAAATTCTGGGCAAGTACCCTAAATAATCCAAAGTTATTTGTAGCATTTAATTCAAACAGTTCATGTACTGTTTAGTTGATTGATAATCCATACATAACTATTATTCGGGTGTTTTAGGATGAGCGCTTTTAAAAACAAACAAAACAAACAAAACATACATACATGCATGCATGCATGCACACGCACACGCACGCACACCCTGTTTTCCCCAAAAGAAGACATTCCCTGATAATAACCCCATTTTCGTTGGTTTCATTGAAACACACCATGAAAATCCATTTGATTTTTTTCAACTGAATAATCTTTTTTCTATCTGTCTCCACTTTCCCACCATCCATAAACAGCTGGTTTTCATTAATCAAAAATCATATTTCTCCATCTACCAAAATGAGGGTCAGGTCTCCCATTGGGGGGATTATAAGAGTATCTCCAACAAAGATGGGGGGGGGGGGGACATCACTCTGAATGAGCTAAAACAATAAATGAGTATTTGAACTGCTGGCTGGAAAGGTAGTGACCGTGATAATCATTATTTCCCTTGTTTGTACAGGACCTTCCAACAAAACAAATAATGTTTTTGTGATTGGATTGACATGATGTTAACAATGCATTTAATGCCAAAATCAGTATGAATACAGGTAAAGCTCCCACTAATACCAGTACCCGGATGTTAAAGCCTATTTTCTAAGCAACTTTAAACAGCCTCATATTTAAATTAAAAAAAAAAACCTAAGCCAGCCCTCCTTTAGTAAATATATCAAATGGGGCCCATGCCATATAGCAACCAGGTGAAATGCAAGAACCATGTTGCCATCTGTTCAATGCTTGCCTACAGTACCTGCAGCCTTTTCCGCAATCTTGGCTTCTGCTGCACTCTCTTGTAGCTCTAAGTCCAGCTTTAGTGTCTTCAATTCCTTGTCTTTTGCAGACAGCTGATCCTGAAGCTGGATTGAACAGATATATTGTAACATGCAAATACAAATGTAAAATGTAAAAGTATATGGGCACATCTTAATTTACAATATATGTATATACATATATAGATATATGAGAAGAGAAGTTAAAACTTCTTTCTTATGGGAAACAAGAAAAAGAAAGAAATTTCTGTTTTCCAAGAAAATCAATAATTACAGTTTGTTTGTTTTTTTGCTCAATACCGCTCATTTTGAAAGAGTATTTTGTGGTACTATATACTGGGATCCAGACAGTGGTGAGTTTCAAAAAAAATTACTATGGGTTCTGTGGGTGTGGTTTGGTGGGCGTCGCATGGCTTGGTGGGCGTGGCAGGGGAAAGATACTGTAAAATCTCCATTCCTTCCCCACTCCAAGAAAAGGTTACTGCAAAATCCACATTTCTTCCTGATCACTTGGGACTCTGGAGGCAGAGAACAGATGGGGGCCGGGACAGTCAGAGGTGGTATTTACAGGTTCTCCAAACTACTCAAAATTTCCGCTACCAGTTCTCCAGAACTGTTCAGAACCTGCTGAAATCCACCTCTGCCAAACACATCATGATGCCATGCCTCCTAGGCATGTCTGTTGAAAAACTAATTCTTCCAAGTTGAATGAGATGGTGTCTAAGAATGCAGCCATAAACAACTGAGTAAGATTTTATGAAATTGGGATAATGCTCGTTTTATAACTGAATGAATTCTCTATTGTGGAGTAGTAAATTAGGAAAAAAACATTTCTGGGGCTGAAGAGATGGAAGCTGACAAGAACCACATAGATAACTGGGCTTTTTCACCCATTCTTTCCTACCTACAATGTTGTTGTCATATCATATATTGATTGCTTCAGTAATTCAGACTTTTGAGAAGCACAGTCAAAAGTCTATGTCTCGTGTCCCTTTTGCACAATAATATTGCTGAATCACTGCCATTAAAATTAATAAACTTAATTTAGCATGGATTTCAATGGATTTCTACTCCACCACAGTGGTGGGACTGCAACTCCAAGCATTTAAGCTCAGTATCCCTAAGAACTGTGTTGGCTTTGAATCCTGAGGTTTATAGTTCCATGGTCACTGAAGATCATTAGATAGAGAAGTCTAGTCTAAAATACGAAAAAAACTATAAGCAAAACTTATTAATTAATTTCATAATAAATAATTTGTGTAACAACATAATGCAATCTGATTTTTCAGTGTTGAAGCCACCACCTGGATTTTTACCCAGTTTCTCCAATATTTTTGCTCCGATAGTCAGGAAACATTCAGGATTTCTCCTATTTGAGGAGATCCAATTGTATTTTACACTGAGATTTTAATAAAGGAATTTTGATAAATAGGTTCTGCTAATATATTTAAAAATAATATGTTGCAAATCTTAAATGACGTAAGGAAAATAGATTCATATTAGTATATCAATCAACCGGGGCAGTGGTTCTTAATCATTTCTTCACCATGGACCCCTTTAAATACTTTTTGTGGCCACAGACTCCTAGCACTTAATTCAAGATTTAAATCGTAACATTTCTTCAAGCCTTCGCAATCTCCCTGTGATGCCATCATGGTCCCTCCAAGGGTACCATGGAACACAGGTTAAGAACCACTGATCTGTAGGATGGTTTAAATAATGAATTCACTTCTAAGAGTTTGTACAGACTGACTGCAATGCAGCTGAAATGTAAAATTCAGTAGTGTACAACGGATCTCCTACCCGTCAATATAGATTAAACAGATTAATATGTGCGTAATTCCTTATCTGTCTTGATCTACAACTAAAATTATTCTAAATGTTTAATTATATCCTGAACAATTTCTATCTTCTCAGTTCTATTTAAGTCAGAAACACTTGGGAAAAAAGATCATAAGCCCTGCACTAGAGTGGATCCCTTTACAGAAAATTAACACATCAAGGAAACAAAAGCAATAACCAAAAATCAACAAATTGTGAACGATATCATGAATAATCATTCCTCAACAACAACAAATCCTGAACACTTAATTAGAATAAAGAATACGGATATCTGTGACTAGATTAATAGGTTGTACCTTCTTATTGTTTGCCCTTAGAACATCCAATTCATTTAAAAGGAATGCAATATTCTTTTCTTTATCTAGGTTAGCAGTCACAGAGTTGACTTTTCCTCCTTGTTTTTCAGTAGAAGTACTGTTTAAAAAAAAGAAACTGATAAATTCAAAAGAATCTTCCAATCATTCACAAATGGGCCAAATTCAGGGTAGGGTCATCACTGAGTATAGAACATACGGTTTATAATCTAGAGCAGAGGTCTTCAAACTTGGCAGCGTTAAGACTTGTGGATTCAACTCCCAGAATTCTCCAGCCAGCATAGCATAGCATAGCATAGCTGGCTGGAGAATTCTGGGAGTTGAAATCCACAAGTTTTAACACTGCCAAGTTTGAAGACCTCTGCTCTAGCCTGAGTCCAGGTTCATTTCTTGACATCTGTCATGAAATGACAGACATCTGACTTTGAAAAAAGGTGTGTCAGATATTGCCACAACTGCATGACTCTCACTGCATCTGGATATTTGTGCTATGTGTTTAAAACAGTAAAATGCAAATTGACCTACTTCAATTCTACTTCTTAGAAATCTCAGTAACCAAGTTTTGTTTTTAAAAAGAAAACCTGCTATTGAAAGGACATTAAGAGAAATTTTAAAAAGGGGTGAACCTGAAAGGCCTAAAAGAAAAGTTAGAATATGCAGTACATGATATGAAAATAGAAACCAGAGAACTGTTCACACTAAAGGCCTGGCGGGTATGCCATGGAACCAGGAAGTAGACAAGTGCACTTATTGTGGATTTTCCCAAGCCATATTATTACAATGTGGTTGCTAACTGTTGTAACAACTTACAAGGAACTGAGCATGCTTGCTTATAAATGAAAGAACTGGGATACCACCTAATGTTATCTGAATTGACTTTTCTGGGAACAGTATTTCATCTTACTCTTCTTTATAATAATAATAAGAGTTGGAAGGGACCTTGGAGGTCATCTAGTCCAACCCCCTGCCCAGGCAGGAAAACCTAC
>JANHFP010002183.1:91110-103197 GCA_032468135.1 Calamaria suluensis | reverse complement strand
ATAATTTTAGAGCCAAATTGTCATGTTTAATATGTTTTTTAAAGTATGAAATATTTTGATATGTTTTAATATGAATTGTTGGCTGTACACCGCCCAGAGTCCGTGAGGAGTTGGGCGGTATAGAAATTTAAACAATAAATAAATAAATAAATAAATAAACCAAAATGCCAAAGACATTTTGTTGAGCTGTGTAATTGTACAGCTGTGCAATTTATTTACTTGCATAAACAATAGTTGTTCCTTGACAAAGTTTTGTGTATGTGGAAATTTCTTTGATTTTGAAGCATATGATATGCATGTGTAGTTGTAGAGAAAGAAAAATATTTAGCTCAGGATAGAACTATGAAATCCTTGGAGTTCTAAGAGTTTGGTTCTTCTCTTATAGATGTACATAATATTAGTCAAGTGAGTGTGGTGTTTGCTCACTGTTTATATACTTATAAGCAGGAGATGCTGGGGTGGTAGTGTAACAAGGTAGTGTAACAAGGTATCCTTGTTAGATCCTTGATTAGGATATAGTGTTCTTTAGGGCCATCCCTGCTCTCATAGTCATAGTACTTTTAGAAGAAAGTTCTCCCTCTCTCCCTTTCCCCTTTCTCTCCCCTTTCTTATTATTTTTCTCAGTGCCTGTTCATTATGCATTTATTCCTCCTTTAAGTAAAATGTCCTTGCCACATAGATCTTGCAACTACAATAGTAAATGTATTTCATTCAACATACAACTGATTAAAATATTATAATGTATAAACAATCAGTCAATTTTTCCATTTATTATAGTTGTCCCTTTACTAAAAGTATTTTATATTGTTTCTCATAGAAAATAATCTTCAAGTGGTTTGCAAATCAAATGCGAACTAAAATGTTATTAAGTGTCACAGACTGTAGAAGAAACCCTAGATAAAAAGCCAGCAAATTTCAGAAGATTAGGAACACTTGTTTTTAAATATGGAAGAGGGGTGATTCCCTTTCCTCTCCTTTGAGCTTGTTTTAATAGGATATTATATAAAAATGACATATCATAAAAATGACTCTAGGCAAAAAACTTGCATATAGCTGCAGGGGCTTGGAAATGGTGATGAATGAAACACTTCTTGCAGCTTTTTTTTGTTTTCTGCTCAATTAGCACCATCTAGGGAACTATAATGACAATTGAAATAGGGAGCTGAAGTAGCAGGAGGCAGACTTGCATTTTCAAAGCAATCTTTCATTACTTACAGCTGAGTCCCACAGATCCTCCCTTTCCATGTTTGCTTCTAAGAGAGACTAAGAAAAAGTATTGAAGTCTACAGAGTATTTTTCCAAATTGGCAACTATAACATCTGGACATTATCTTGCATCCTGGCTGGGGAACTGCAAACTTTAAAGTTGCCAAGTTCAAGGTAACACTGCTCTAGTATGTTACATCAACATCTCTATTACAAACACAGTATATATAGAAGCGAAAGATGTTTGCTACAACCTTTCCCTCTCTTTTTCGTTATCTATATGAACATTTGGGAAAGGGGTTATCAATTTTTGCTAAGAAACTTACCCTGTCACCATGTTGATATGAGTCTCTAAATCAATAATGAAATTCAATACATCAGCTTTGATATGATTCCAAGAAAGCCTACTTAAATTTTGATATATTCCAAGACCATGATTTCATTTTCAAATTCATTTAAATCTTAAACACAGTTCTTCCTACTCCAGGTTGCCCACTTCCAGTAATAGGATGGCAGTTATAGGTATAGGTATGGTAGAATAGGTATGGGAACAGATTATAGCTCTGCTTCTGTGGAGCAGCTGCTTGCATTATTTATAGCATTTATTTTCCTTGTTAACAAATTATTTCTTTTTGCAATAATCTCAAAATCATTCTAGAGAATCACAAAGAAGCAATATTTTTATTGTCAATTTCTGTTATATTCCGCTTGGACATTTGTTCTTGTTTTCCATCAATAGCTCAATAGCTTTGTGGAATGATTGACACTTTAGCTCAAACGATTTTCATAGTTATCTCTACCAGGAATGAAGAACAACATTCTTGTACCACTCATCTACTACGACTTGACCATTGTACAAATGGTTGTCAAATATTATTTGATTTTAATCAGAAACTATTGGTCTATCTTCTGAATGAATATTTCAAATCATATACATCAGCATAATGAAGTGCATGGTGATATTTCATGAAAATTACATATATGCATCATGATGTCAGAGATAAATGTTAATGTACAGCATATACATTAGATTGGGACACACAATTTACCATCTTTAAACTTCCTTATCAACACTCAAGGTGAGCTGATTTTTACAATGAACTCATGTTCTTTCAGTTCCAGAGTAACCCTGTTTCATTTACTCTATCATTTAAAATATTTATTCTCCATGTTTATTCAGTTCCTGCTCTCTCTGTAGACATTATTCTTGTTGTAGTCACATATTCTCCTAGTTTTGTTGGTTGTTCACAAAGATTCCTCACTTTGAAATGTGACACAATGAGGCTGATGGTTGTTTGGAAGGCTTCAAACTTTTGTCAATATTAGAATTGAGTATCTTAAGATAACCAGGAAAGGAATAAATTAAATCTCTTCAATATTAATTAAAAACATAGTACTTTTTTCTTGGTTGTATTATAAAACAGTTTGAGAGATGAATGAAAGACTATGAGAGCAACATAGGAAAAATAAAGATTTGATAAGTATGTGCTGTAAAAGAAATATCTTACTACAGCAGGTCTTGTGAATTCTATCAGCTAATGCTGTCACCTTAAAGGTTTATGAGGCAAGTTAATCTAGAATGAGTTTCTGCGGATGCCATTTCTTGACTTTTGTGGGTTTATACTTTTTAAGTGACAGAAAATTCAAGATCCTCGATTCATTGTTAGTGAGTTTTCACTTGAACTGACCTTCTCATATATTTGCACACTGCAAGGAAAATCTATAGGTTAATATTAATTACGCTTGGAGTCTAACTTATATTATTTTGTAAAAGCAGTGAAATAAACACTTTTCTGTAAACAATTATTAATATGTACAATGTATGTCACTAAAGTCAGTGCTTACCAATTATTTATGTACTGTCATTTTGAAAAATAATTGCATGCATTTGAACCACTTTTCAACAGCATAACATTTTTCTCTATTATTTTATAGATCATGCAATTTAATGATGCCTTCAATAGAGACAAGTTGAGGTAAAATAAGAAATGAGAACTTTTTGAAAAAGCCTATAAAGACTATGTATGAAGGGCACATCTAATATTTTACGTTATGATAATATCATAACATCTGATAAGCAAGACAGAAGTTGTCTTTTGACATATTGGTCAGCTCCAGAACTAGAAGGGGTGAATTGCCAAGAGGGTAGGACTTCTGCAGGCAGTGAGTTAATAGTCTACTATCATGGTTTCTTTTTTGGCTTTTTGGATAGTCCAAGTTTATATATTGAGAAGATGCAGCCCTAAAGATGCTGGTTGCTAGCAGGAGATTTCAGGGATTCCTGTGCCTTATTTAGTCTTGGGATAAATATGCAAACGTCTTAACTTTTCTATCACAAGGTTAATATTTGTATCACCTCTACAGTAAAAGATAATATGAATTTGAACATGTTCAGATTAAGGGTAAAATATTTGGCAAAACAATTTAAAACAGCCTTCACATGCTAGATATGTCTTAAGCTAATCATAAAATTCACATAAGGATTTCAGAATGTTTCAGAAAGCAGATTCAGCTAGAATCCAGCCATGTAAGCCATATATCTATGGGCCCAATCCAGTTCCTTTTTAATGATCCTGTAATTCCTTGCATCAGGATGGAGTTTTGATGCTATTCAAAACACCCACATGCATCAAAACACCCACATGCATCTCGCATCAGATGTGGATCAAACATCAAAATCTCAGCCTTCTGATTGTGAAGTAGGAGCTTACCACACTGCTCCCCAATCATTTATTGCAATTTATTGCAATAATGGAATGAAAATAGGTATGTATCAGTAATGTACCAGTTAAAAAGGATATTAAAACAATAAAACAGCAATGCAATGGCATACCTAGGATATTTGACATCTGGAGCAGATAAAACCTTTTAAAATCTTCTTCCTGCAAGTTAATTGACAAGAATTTTAAGGAAATGTTGAAACTGATAGGTAAACTGAATAGACAATAGAAAAGAAAGGAGCGTTGTTAGGGTTGATGATTTAAATAGGAAACCAAATAAGGTCTTTTTGGTTACGTTGTGTCTATGTATAATGTCTTTATGTTCTTTTCTGTATATATGTTTGTCAGTGTTTTATCTTTTTTTTATTATTAATTAAATATGGGCAATACACAGCTTTGAAAGGGATAAAGTCTATGGTGTGATGTACTACCATCACTTTGAAAAAAACATCAAATTTTCCAAATGCCAAATCTTCTAGATTCTTATTCGTATTTCAAAAGATTTAGTTGAATGGGCAAGAATTTTCAAGAAGAAATTGGTTTAAATCATGTCAGCAGAGCTTGTTGCTCTAATGTAAAGCTTCTAGTAGATGGTGCTAATTCTACGATGACACACAAACCTTTTCTTTATACAAAAATGGACCACTGTGCAAAAATGGATACTATGTATTTTGAGTAACAAATACGGAATTCTCACAGAAAACCTAGAGGTCTTGCTCCTAATAGATACCATTCAGCTACCACTCTTCCCTATTTGTATTATTTACCTGTGGGATGGAGAAAAAGCTGATTCACCATAATTTTAGCTGCCTGCACTAATTTCCAGATCCAAAATATATAGAAGAATATAAAACACCTTTGCCTATATTTTTCCTTTTTATATGGTCTCATTTACTTCCTCTTTTAACAGAACAAAAGAGTTGGAATGGACATTGGAGGTCTTCTTAGCCCAAATACTTGTTCAAGCAGAAATCCTATACCATTTCAGACAGATGGTTGTCCAATTCCTTCTTGTTAACACCTCCAGTGATGGAGCAGCCACAAATTCTATAGGCAAATCATTCTACTGGTTATTTTTTCTGTTAGGAAATATTTCCTTCATTCTATGTTGCTTCTCTCCTTGATTAGTTTCCATCCCTTGCTTCTTGTCCTGCCTTCAGGTGATTGAAAAATAGGTTGACCCCGTCTTCTTTATGGCAGCCACTTAGATATTAGAACACTGCTATCATATTACGCCTAGTCCCTAGTTTTATTGTTTTGGGCATCAAGCGATTTTTAAATATTGTATATAATATGGGCAAGTATGTATACACAATCTCAATTTGAGGGAAGAGATATCTAATAAACTTCAATATTCTTTAAATCTGAATTCATGTATTTGACAGATTTAACTTCATTTCTACACTCTAGTATATGAACCGCTTTGGAATCAGTGGAATTTCTTATTTGCAAATAAAGTCTGAGTTAACTATTGCTTGTTGTATAATGAGATTTTGTTTTACTATGTTAAAAGAAAAAAAATCCAAAACCATATATATATATGTAACAATATGACCAAAAATGTAGTTTTCAATTTGAAAATGGTAGATGTTAGAAAAACTATGCAAGAATGAAATATCAATTCAGTATGTACAGAAACAAGAAATAAGAAGAGATAATACATTTTAAATTCTTGGAGCTTGAGAAGAATCCACTTGATTAGCAGGATTCACAACAATACTGCTGCAGGATCCTTATTTCCTAAAAACAGTTCAAAGCCTCTCCCTTATCTTCACAACAGTAGCTCTTAAATATCATTAAGACAGTCAAAAACTATTTTATCACTGCACTTTGAATCTTGCTTATTTACAGTCTTCAGTCATTTTAGTACATGGAAAAGTAATCTCTAAGTCTGTCATTTCCTTTTTTGCATTACAAATCATTTGTAGTTTTATAACTGTCATTTCCAAGGACATCTGGAAAAGATAGATTTATGAAAAGTTATTGTGCATTCTAAAGAGGCCAGGAATTAGCATGACTTTGTAAAGGTTTTTGGAAATTGAGCAGGAGCTATAACCGGCAATAAGCTGTTTTTTGCGCTAGTCAAGTATCTTTATTTAAATATTAAGGGAAAGGTATGACCCTTGGCCTCAGAGATCACTGTGCAACAGCAATAGTGCAATCTCTTAACTTTCAATGAAGTATCATGCACTTGGATTTCTCAAGATACCTATTTGTGGACCCTCTGGGAGGGGAGGGGAGGAAGCGAAGAGCAGCAGCAGGTTTCGCTCGGTTTGCTGGCCTCGTCTGATCCCACTTTGGCACCGCCGCTTTTAAACGGGCCAAATAGGTATCTTGAGAGATCCAAGTGCATGATGCTATAATGCTCTTCCATTAGGCATCCCCAAGGCAAATAACCTTGGCTTTAACAGAGTCAATTTAAAATTCCTTAGAGTAAAATTAAGAGAACATTTGAGTTTTGTAAGTTTAAGATAGAATGCCCGCATTAGTGTCATTTCATAAATTGTATCTACGGTAGATATTATCTCAATGGAAGGAATTCACATATGCCTAAAGGTAAATATTAAATGAAGGAGACATCAAAAAGCCATTGGGATGTTTTCAGTTTCCATATCAGAATGACTCATTTTCACTTATACATTATTTATTTTACTGCAAGGAGGAAAATGTCAACAAGGGTATTTGTGCAAAAAACTCTGGTAAAACATAAGTGAAAACATTTAGAAAAGTCACTAATCACATTTTTTTCAAGTGGAATTGATATTAACATACCATTAAAAATAATTTTTGGATAAATTTTGGATTTAGAATTCAAATGATGACATTTTCCCAGTCTCAATTTCATATTCAAAAACATGTATTGTAGTATGCTTTTCAGCAGTAAAATGTATGTTATTAACTGGATCTATTAATTAGTAAAAATATTGACAATATTCAGTTGTCTATATAGTATAATTGTGAGATGCCATACTTAAAAAAACATTATTTCATGGTTCTCCATTCACATTCTGAATATGAAGTAACATAATTGTTAAAATTATGTAATTTTACTTGAAAATGTCAGTGACTGCATCCTATTATGTAAGAACCTTTGGGGAAAGCTGGAGGGGCGCCTTCTGGGACATCCAGGGCAATGACAATCACCCTGGAGATGCCCAGATAAGCCACAGGAGCCACAAAGATGGAGGCGGCCGACTGCGGAGAGAAAAGTTGGGAGTGAAAGTGTTCATTAATGGCATGTGTATTTGAGGTGAGACTTTGTTTCCATTGCGCTGGAAGGCAGAGGTAAAGCGGATTCCATTTTTGAAGTTTGAAAAGAAGAATTGGAATGGGAAAGGGAGAATCCCCCCTTCCAGTGACTGGGTGGTGGTTTTGGCTATTTTCCCTCTTTGGAAGCATCGGCTGATGCAGGAAGAGAGGAATTTTTTTCTTCATGGCCTTAAACAAGCATGGTGTTGAATGTGAAATATAAAATGCATGTCAGCACTGCTTTTTTAAAGAGTCTGTAAGTTAGTAAATATGAAATATACAAATATACAATGGAATCTTTTATAGCCCCATTGAGAGAGGTAGGAATTTCTTGACTTCCAATGGCTGTAAAACATGATATTTATCATTGACATTCAAAATACATTTTGTGCCTTCTTTGGAAGGTACAAATATCACTGATAAAATATTGAATCAAGAATTTGGAGTGGGCAGGGTCTTAATTAGGGCTAATTTTGTAGGGGGGGACTTAATTTGATTGCATGCACTCATTTTCAAGGTGGGTCATCTTTCGAGAAACGCGGTACTCACATCTGCAAACATTAACATACTTCTAATATCTCGTACAATGTTGGAACCACACAAATTACTAAGAGGAATGTGTAAGTTATGCTCGTTATTTTACTCCATCTCACAATATATGGACACATGTATGCTTAGAAAGATATGCAATGGTACCAAGAATAACAGCAATATTTTTTAAAATTGTATTAACAATGTCATCTGGATAAAACATTCTCCTTAATTTCAGATAGAAATTAGTATATTTAATCTTAATAGTGACATTTGAGCATCACAGCTAATTTCAATCAGAATAATTGTCATTTTTAATGATACCTGGAAGAAAATGTTTGTATAATATGAACATTGTTCCTGTCTTTTTACAATATATACCCTCCCATAATTCTCCCTGTACAGTTGTTTTCCATCAGCCTTTCTCTCAATAGCCCTGCCTCTTATTCAATTATAATGCTTAAATGAGTCACATGCAATATTTCCAGGCTACTTTTCCTTCCTCATGAAACTTTTTAATGAAATGTTAGCATTTGCAGACACCACATGTTTTGACATAAGGAGAGGCAATATGCAAATTTTAATCCATACTAGGAACAAAAGCCTGCAGGCACCTTTTTCTTATTACATGAATCATATACTTAACCACAGTGTGGTGGATCGTATCAGAATCCTTGCTATCCTGAGCATTCGACACTTGTCTTGTAGTTGCCAATTAATGAAATTGATGTATATTTAAGTTGATGGGTATCAGTGATTTACCAACATTGCTTGGCATACTTCACAACTGGTGCTTCCTTGATTTGGCTGGCAGATTTGACACTGATCGACATTGTCTTTCCATACAAATGATGCTGACACTGTTTGATTGGAAGTCTTTTGTTAATGTTATTGTCTCTAATTAAGTCGATAGCAGAATATGCTTTTGTAATCTATATATTGTGATTCCATTTTCTCATGCTAATTTAACTGAATGAACAGTGACCCAACTCTGCTTACATAGACTATTCTGTGACTTCAAACACACTATCATTGGCTCCCATGTTAAATTTCCTTTTCTAGTTCATCAAATTCAAAATTAATTGAATTACAAGTGTTAATTAGTCCCACTGTGTACAACAAAATAATTAAAATTATAATTAAATGTCCAAAGCAAATAAATCATTATATGTACATTCACATGCCATGCTAAATAGCCTTTTTAAAGACTGTGAATTTTAAAATATTCAAGGTTGCTAGAAAGCTATTGCTAGTATTATATTCCATTTAATCACAATGTACCATTCTATCACATGCATAATCTTTTAAATATATTCTAGAAAAACACACACTTAGTACTGATAATTTTAAATGCTAAAATTCTTAAATTCATGACGCATGGATCTTTTGAGTGACAAAAAGTTGTTTAATTATCAGTGATTTCCAATGTATTGCTTGCTGAGATAAAATATTCTGTTTCTCTTAAACTGTCTGAGGAGGAAGTTTTAACATACTTTAAAAGGTTGGTACACTTTCTTTATTAATTATTCAGTATAATTTTGCCTACCAGCAATTACTACAGCATTTTAAATTGTTTCCAAAACTTTAAGAACATGAATAAAACAAAAAACACAGGATTATATTAAATACATGAATGAATGGCACATGAATACCATACCATGGCACATGAATACCATAAACATGAATGGTATTCATGAACATGAATACACATGAATGGCATTGTGTATTTATTGTTCAACATAGTCTCAATAAGCATGGTTATTATGTGTCACATATTGCTTATTGCCATTCTGACTTCGTGCAAGTTATAAAAAATATTTTACTTATGTTGTAATTGCATACTTTAAATAAAATATCAGCATGTATTAAAACTACTTATAGATAGATTCTACTTATAAATAGAATCAGTTGGTAAAAAAGCATATCCTTTTGCATGCAGTTGCTTAAAAACAAGTTATTGTATTAATATTGAAAATAGTAATTTATAAAATAACAATTATGTATAACAGTAACAGTAAATAACAATAAATGCAAATAATCTACAAGATTTTACATAATTTTATATTACAATAATTTTTTTTAAATAAATGCAGCCCTATTATAATCAAATTTTTCATAGCAATGTTATTAATATTAAATGATGGAAATTATAGTATATAAAGCCATAGCATTTTTTTTCTTTTTTCAGTTTTTGTAGAATCTTATTTCTGTTCAAGATATCTTAGGGCTTAGGTTTGTATTTTATCTCATAAGTAACTACATTTACTGTATGAATTAAATAAGATCAATATTTCAATTCCTTTTCTCAGTTTTACAGCGCATTCTGATTAAAGGTATTAGACAATTTTTCTCTTACTAGAAAAAAAAGATATGAATGCGTTCCAATGAGTGTTTTAGTTGTAAATTCCTAGGACCTTCACCAGATGAAAAGTACATACTTATTACCGAGTCTTGACTGTTTCTAGCCTCTGGAGGGCCTGAGGTTGTGGGAAAGGCCCCCTTTTTCACTCTCCCCAGGCTCTAGAGCCCTTCTAGGGAAGGTGGGTCAAATTGAATTATGGGTGTGGACACGCAGATGCCCATGGGCATCTCCCGCTTTTGGCACGCGATGGCAAAAAGGTTAGCCAGCACTGGCATAGATTCTTTGGCAGTCCTACTTTGTTGTATACTTCTCCCTTTTTTGTATCAAAATTTCATGCTATTTTCCGGGATGTCATATAGCCAAAAATGAGGTAACCCATGTTTCTCACTACTAAACTTTTTTTTTCATCATCAATCTATGTTTTGCGGACATCTATTACAAAAGGATTTCCACCATAAAACACAAAGGTTCTCAAAGGTTATCCCAAAGTCAACTAGTCTCACCTTTTGATAGTAAAGCTTTATAAAGTGTATGTGTGTTATAAACAGACTTTCTGTGTAGTATATATGAAATGCTATAATGGCAAAAATTCTGAGTTCTTCAATCTCTTTCACCATGATTCCTATATATTCCTTTTTCATACATAACATTGATACTTCATTTCAAATAATATTCATTTTTCCTGACTTTAATGGGGTAGAGCTTCCAACAGCAATACTCCTGTAATACAATTTCTCCATTCAAATTCTTCAGTGATTGGAAAAGTTAATATTCATAATAGGTATTTTACGTATTTAAGTATTAGACTGCATTTGTTTATAAGGCCTGTACTTTTTAAAACTACTGGGTGATTTTAAATGCACTGGGACAAAGTACACCAATTTGCAATCATATAATTCACCTTCAAGTGATACTGCTGCGCACTATAACCTGTTGGACCAGGGCAGTCCAATTATGTGAAGATAGAGAAGTCTTCCCACATACAATACAGTTTTATATCCCTAATGTACACTTTCCATGCTGTTAGGTTTAGTTCATGCTTCCTGAACTCTAGTTCATGAACTCTACTGAATAAAGAATTTAAATTGGTAGGAACTATTTTCATGATCAATGTCAAGAACTCCAGGATGTGAAGTACATTCTCTCAACTGAATCTTTGTAAGCCTATTATGGATGCAGTACATAGAATAATTTATAAAAGTTACCAGATATTTATTTTAGGGTCCTGGTCCAAATATCTATTTTAGGGTCCTGCTTCTCATTTTCAATAGTTCAAGCACCTTTGAACTATAGTAGTATTGAACTACTAGAACACATACCCTCTAGTTTTAGACTGATATGCAATGGGCTATCTGTTAAGTTCTTGAAATAATCAGCAAGCCAGGAAGCAAGGATCAAACATCTTTATTACGCGCAAATAATCTTCAGATGTGATCAAACATATATACATACTGTACAGCTATTTATACTTGAAATTCTCCTGGCATATAATAAAAGTATCAATTCAATATCCAATCAACTTTGAATCCCTTCTCTGGTCGCGCTTAAAGTAACAAAACTACTTGATACAACTCGGGCCTAAATAGTGCTATCCATTCAGCTATTAGCTCGCGTCTATTACAATGTTACAGCTGTCACTTACTAGAATAGTGTAGTTTTACCCACGGCTTTTTTCCTGCTGAATGTGCAGGGTTCCCGCCAAGAGTTCTTACAAAATAACACACCTCCCCCTTTAGTAAAGAAAATAGTTAACCACATACATAATCCTTTAACTAAACTGGCTGTGACTTGACCTTTGCAACAGGTGGAGGTACAGAATCAGAGACAGCAGTTTTCTCTA
Source organism: Calamaria suluensis (assembly GCA_032468135.1). NCBI lineage: Eukaryota > Metazoa > Chordata > Lepidosauria > Squamata > Calamariidae > Calamaria > Calamaria suluensis. The sequence goes on along the minus strand of JANHFP010002183.1, from coordinate 91,290 downwards.
CAACAAGTAGAGGCACACAATCAGATAAATTAGGTTTATCTATACAAGGTAGTGATACAGACTCAGGTGTAACTGGATTACTAACCCCCAGGTGCACAGATCAGACTGCTTGGAGGCAGGTAGGTAGGTTCACAAACCCGGTCCTCTGTTGGTATGCATTCCATTGGACTCTCAGTGCCT
>JANHFP010002180.1:124273-135042 GCA_032468135.1 Calamaria suluensis | reverse complement strand
CACAAAGACACATTGCAAAAATCCTGTAATAATCCTATTTCTGTTGCAGGGATCCTTCCCAGGATATTACAAAGTTAGCAACATTCTTTTTAAAAGAGCCTAAGTCATAGGGAAAAAAATAGTAGTAAGAAAATAATAAGAAAAATAACAATGCTGTTGTTTTAAATGTCTATTTGTAAATGCGTATTTTATATGTTAAATACTTAATAAAAATCATTTTTTTTTAAAAAGAAAGAAAATAACAATGAGAGAAAATACATCTGTATACATTGGTCTCTGTTTTTTTTATTTCAGCCTCCCGATACAGAACCATATTGGAGACCCATTATGCCACGACACATATTATTTCTCCCTTCTCCTCCTCCTTTATTTTAAACAGTTTATGTGACTGGCCATCTCACTGCAGGCACTCTCAGCGGTGAACAGTAAATTAAACTAAAATCAAGAATCCAAAATAATTAAAAACAATTTGCAAAACAAATACTAAACAATTTTTCCACTTGGGTTCCCTTTGCAGTCAGCTGCTCCTTCAGACACAAAAGGTGAGGAGGAGATGAGGAGGAGAAGCAAGTCTATGTATATGCCTGCAGAAACTCTCACTTGTAGGTTTCTTAGGCTGCTTAGACCAGGGTTCAGGACAGTTTAAATACCTTCTCTAAATGAAACAAAGTAGCTACAGGTATCCCTCAACCTACAGTTCGTTTAGTGACCATTCAAAGTTAAAACCCTAAAAAAAATACTTATGACTGTTTTTCACACTTATGACCTTTTCAGCATCCCCATCATCTTGTGATCAAAATTCAGATGCTTGGCAACTGGTTCATACTTATGACCGTGACTGTGTCCCAAGATCATGTGATCTCTTTTTGTGACCTTCTGACAAGCAAAGTCAATGGGGAAGACAGAGTCACTTAGCAACCAAGTTACTAACGTATCGACTTCAGTGATTCACTTAACAACTGAGTCAAGAAAGGTCGTAAATTGGGGGAAAATTCACTGAACAAGTGTCTCACTTAACAGAAATTGTGGTCATTAAGTCGAGGACCACCTGTATATGGTTAGACTCCAAAAAAAAATCTGTGCATGATGTTTGCTGAAAATATATTTATGACTGTTGGCATATTGTAAATAATGCACCTCTGCATCAAATGATCCACTGTCTACTGTTGACCTCACCCCATTCCTAAGAGGTCTGTAAGTGTTGTGCATCCCTGTCCCAATTAAAGGGTTTTAATTGTATTCTTTTATGTATTCAGTTCATGCTTATACTTATATTTATTATCTAATATGTAATTGACAAATTAATTAATTAATGGGGTAATGATGCCATGGCACCTCAACACTCTTTATTTGCCTCTTTAAAGTGTGTACAGAACTCTGCTCTGTGGAACCTCCACCCTCAAAGTGATGGATTATTTTAGTTTTCTCACAATGAAAACCTTGCAGTGCAAGATGAGAGGACACACTGGCTGGTTTCAAAGAGTCTCAATGAAAACTTCAGTGCCCTGCTGCCAATTGGATCTGGGAAGTTAAAATGCTTTATTGGCTTTGTGGAAGTGTTTTCTGTTTAGCAGTTTTGTATTCAATATGTTTAGCTACTCTGAAGGGCTGGAGAATGTTGCTTTTGAGGTGGCTTTGCTTATAATACAAATACAGTGGTACCTTGGTACTCATTGTTAATTGGTTCTGGGGGTGCAATAATGAATACCATAAACAATAAGTTTCAACTGAATTTTCCTCATAAGAAATAATGTAGTGAGTCACAAGGGAGCTAACACTAACACGTTCTAACATTGAGTACCAAAGAAACAATGAGTACCAGGAGAAAATTTTCACATCAAAATGCATTGAATGCCAAATTTGATGAATTTCAAAGCAGTTGAGTACCAAGGTACCACTATACTTTTCTCTGTATGCTCCCAAGCCTGGCTTGATCTATTCTCCTATATGTTTTAGCAGAAGGTTTAGTTTAAAAGCGTGTTTCGGGTTCTTAAACAGAATTAAACTGCTTGAGTTTTTTAGTACCTGGATTCAACTTGCTTATGCAGACACTTTGCAGCAGGACCTACATCCCACCATTGACTGCACAGAGCTGTGTTAGTATGATTTGGGGTTCAGCCTCATTGCCCTTCTTGACAGGATTCATCATTCAAGGATTTTAAATTGTATGTATTCATTGTTAATGATCCAGTTTCACACAGACACATACAAAATTCGCACTGATTTTAACTGACATGGAAATGAAGATGAACTCAAAGTAACTCAAGTCACAACTTTGTTTCCAGGTTTAAAAAATCTACTGGACATTAAGTGTAGAAGATTTCTGAAGTGATTTTTCATCACTCCTTCTAATTAGTGGGGCAATGCAGAAATGATCAGTTTTATGTGTGCTTCTAGCTTCATTGCCATCTGAGACAAATTCAGTTAGACGAGTCTTCTCTTTAAAAGAGGAAAGACAAGCTGTTTTCCACATCTGGAAAGTAGAACAGCAGCACAATAATTTACAATTGTCTGCAAGAAAAAAAGAAACACCAGACTTTCTATTAACTTCCTCCAAAAGATACTGAGACGGAATGCAGATTTTTTTTTTCATCTAAGAATGTTTTTTATATAGAATTCCAGAATGAACTCATTTAATATCCTCAGAATGAAAATATGTTTATTCAGAAGTACATCTTGCTGATTATAATTAGAATTACCTCCAATTATAGGGCTCATATTACTTGTATACGATTGTACCACAGGCTACAATCTTACACAAGGAACAAAACCAGCACAAACAAAAACTAAAAATTCATCAGTAAAAGGAATATATAATTATGATGCCATAAATAATGTAAAGAAAAATAAATATATAGACAGCAGAAGTTTATATGCTAAGGTAGAAGTAGTAAATATAGAATAAAAAGACAAAATATACATAGTTAAATAACATTAGAAGCATGGTATAATTAGCTTTAGCAAAGGAATTCAACGGAAATATTGCCATAAAAACAGAATTAGTACCTATATGTTTATCTAGTGGCTGCAGACGTTCATACAATTTTATGGAGCTCTATGTGTGAGCAATTGTGTTTAACTACTTACTTCATGGAGGCAGCAATCGGCCATTTTCCACACCAATAATGAATGTCATCATGTTGCACAACATCCATTCTATCATTGATGGATTAGGCTCTTTAATATCCTTCTCTGATTTGGAACTTTTTCTGGACTGTTTGATTTGCTCTTACTTTTATTCTTATTCCTTTTTTGCTTTGGTTGTCTAATTCTTCTTCATGCTGTTCTTATTTGCATTTCTCATATTCAGGGATTCCACTGAGTTAATTTCTTTGAAAAGTAAGCAGTGTATTGGTCCTTTCATATTACATCTTCTTGCAGCAGCAATAGCAAATAATGGATGGATGTCAGGCAGCCCATGGTTAAATTACCTGAACTTCCATTTCTTCTGTGGCATGTGCACAAATGCCTTCCCACAAAATGTGCCATATCAGATATTTCAGGGCTTCTGTTCAAGGTTTAAAATATTTTTAAAATTGCAATGGATTTCTGCAGCAATATTTACAGCTTCATATCTTCCAAAACTATTTGCAAAATATTTATACCTTAGGATAGGCAATCATGATAACCTGATCACTCCCATGATGCGAGGACAAGTCTTTAATCAACCAAGCACTTCATGCCATTGCTAAGCCCCACCATACTGGACCACTTTTATCCAGTATCTACTGTAAATTCCCTTTTGGGTAAAAGTGGTTGAGAAGGAGGTTGCATGATACCTTCAGAGAACCTGATCTGGATCTGGATGGAAATGGCATTGGTCATGCTTTTGGATAACCTGTGGCACTGGAAGATGGAGATTGTGCATCCAATATTTGAACCCTCAGAGCTCTTGATACCATTTACAATAATTTCATTCTGAATAGGCTCAGAGGGTGGGCAGCATGGTGATGAGCTAATTTGCCTCCTTTTTCCAGGATCAACTACAGTTAGTGGTGATTGGGGAAGAGAGGTCCTGTAATGCTATGAACATCTATCAAAGTATGTGGAGGCTTTACGGTCTGAACAACAGGCTTCAGTTGAATCCTGCCAAGACTGAGTGGGTTTGGGTTTGGGGGTCTAATGGATGCCAAGAGTATGTTTTCTTTGGTGCTGTACAGGGTTGCACTGCACGAGACAGACCCGGTGCCCAATCTGAGGGGCCCTCCTTGAATCATGGTTCCACCTGAAACATGTGCCAATTGTGGCTAGGATGGACTTTGTACACATCCATGTGGAGTGCCAATTGCATCTGTTTCTAGATCACTCATCAGTCAAGCCTTAGTCACCTCCAGATTAGTCTGCTATAATATGTTCTATATTGAGCTGCCTCTGAAGAGTATCTGGAATTTGGAATCCTGAACGCAATGGTGAAGCAGTTGTGTGTGCTTCCGGAACAGCAGATGTCACACCTGTCCTCTTGTCTGCTTGCTAGTTTGTTTCCATGTGTCCAATTCAGGGTGCCAGTTTTAACATTTAAAGCCTTTCATGTCCTGGGATCATACAATCTTAGGAACCACCACATCATGATTACATCAGGTCACCCCATTAGATCTGGCAGGGAGATGTTAATTATAAATATATGCAGTATATAAACAAACCACTAAAGGGATATCCAACACTACTCACTCACCCTCTGCTCAGTGCAAGATTCCACTTATAAATTCAATTTCATTGGTTTATTTCCATATTCTGCTCTTAATGTATTCAACAATCAGTGTTCAACTGCACCATAGCTATTCCGTCAGGTCTTCCATTTTGGAGAAAGGTTGAAATGAGAATACAAGAATTCTGATAAGTAACTTTCCTTCAAAAGTAAACCCTACATATAGGCAATTCATCCTCTTGCAGTGTTGCTTTAATTGGGAAGATGCCAATCTCTTCTGAGGAGGTGGATCACTCTGAATCTGGATGTCATTTAGATAAGGGTTACTAGCCACTATCAGTGTGAGAAGCATAAATGTGTTTACATTTAAAAACAAAAATGCTATTTCTTCTTGTGTAACCGGGACACAACCCAAAGATTCGGGAAGAAGATTGCTTACTTTCCTCCCAAAGTCTGATTATGCAGCATTCCTGATTATGTGCAATACTAAAACCAGGTGCAACTATTGCTTATCTTCAGACATTTCTTTCAAGATGGGGAGATGTTGGTGGTGCCTGATTCTCTTTCCCCTTCCTTTTGTACTTAGCAGCTATGAGCCAAATAGAAACATTGAACACTGGCCCTTGCATAAAAGCATCTTGGTAGCAGCCCTAGAAAAGAAAAAATGCATGCAAGAGACATAGAGGAGGAGGAAGAAGAGGAGGAGGAGGAGGAAGAGGAGGAGGAAGAGGAGGAGGAGGAAGAGGAGGACGACACCTCAATTCAAAAGGAAAGTAAGTCCAAGTCACCCAGTAATCATCAAGAATGACAGGAGAGAGAAAAAAACCCAAAGTCCCAGAACAAACATCTGTAAGTCCTGCTACTGGGAAGGAAAGGGCAGAAGGCACAAACTCCCAGGCACCTTTGCCAGCAGTCTGAAACTTAAGCCAAAACCAGTGATATGGGATCAAAGGCAACAGCAGTGCTATCTGCTGTTTGCTTAGAAACACCACCAGAGCAGATGGTCTTCCACGTGTTGATTCTCCATTCCTCTCCTAAACAGCCCTCTTAAAGTAAGCATGACATAGCATGGGAGAAACATCTGCACAGAGTCCAGCAGACCACCAGTAGAGCAGTAAAAGGAAAAGCAAGAGGAGGAGGAGGGAAAGGAACACAACCAATCAGGCATGTCCGAAACTAGGTTTGGGACAGGCACCCCAGCGAGTGGCATAACCTCAATGTATATACACATGGATAGTCACTCACTAGTTGTCTTTTCCTTTCATTACACTCCAGGATGATTGCCTGAGTGCCCTCCCTGCCTGTTCAAGTTGCAGAAAGTGGCAAGGTAAATTTGCCTGAACGATTTGGGGAAAAGCAGAGCGAGTTAAATCTCTGAATAAGTCCATGGAAAGGGTTCAGACCTCATTCTTACTTTTGGATCGACTGCGTGGATGTCTGTGGCAATCGCAACTTCACATCAAAATTTCCCTTTGAAGAAGTGGGCCTGCCCACTTTTGTTATGGAAAGATTAAACTATATGCACACATATGCAATGGTAGTTTACTATCAGATCTTTTCCTTCGGTTTTCTGTTCCAGCTGGCAAAATGTAAAGAGCCAAGCAATGTATACTCTTTTTCTTTCATCATCACCATGTATATGCAGCTTTTCTTAATTGCAGCCTAAGCCTGAGTGCTGATTTAAATACACTGTATACACTACATCTATATCCTGCTAAAACTCTGGTTGTCGTGACCTTTAACTGGGTGAAACAGTGAATCATATGGCATCAATTTTTGAACCGAGGTACCGCAAATGAATTAACTTACAGAATGTGTCCATGATACCTGAGAGAATGAGGTTTGGGAAAGTTGTGAATGCTTTGGTGCTACTGGCTGCTGCTGCTGAGCTGGTGCTGTAGTCATGTGATCTTCATTTTTAATGTTCCATGACAATTTCCCAGCCAGTTGTGCATCCCTTGCTCCTTCTTCCACCCAGCAGCAGGCATTTACTTGTGGGAAGGGGAGGCTGGAGAAGAGAAGAGTGTTTCCAAAGTTCTCTGCCAGATTCACACAAAAAATTCAATGGGGAAACTGGCAGGAAGTTGGAACTCACTCATGCTCCCATTGCTTTTTTTTTTGTCCGCCCTTGGTCATTCTGTTTCTCTGTTTAAGTAAATAAATGCTTCTGAAATGATGACCCAACAAGGCATGGGCTGTGTAGTTGTATATATTAGTCAGCAGTAGCGTGGACAAGTGTGTCTAAAGCACAGCAACATTAAGGTGTGCAGATTTCAAATCTCAGAATTCTGGCATGCTGGCTGAAGAATTCCAGGAGTTGGGAGTCCACACGTTTTACAGAGAATGAGAAGCACTGATGTAGACAGACTTCAGTGATATTACTATGATTGCCTGCACAATTATTGACTCTCTGGGGAGACATTTTCAACTTCCTAAAAAGGTTCCACAAGTATTCTACCTACTGGAAGAAGCAGATGATTAAAAAATAAATAAACCTAGCAAACAGGCAGTAGGGACCATTCAAGGTTCAAATCTATCTTCAGATATGGTAACGCTAGTACTAGTGTCTTTGGGGCCATCATTCTCTCCACTATTATGACTGCAGGGAAATGTAGGGGGACCGTGAGTTCTTGGAGGTTAGACAAGTTCTACATCTAACAAACCAGTAAACAAATAGGTAATCTGATCAATGGTCTGCTTTTAATAGATAACGTACATCAGAGGGCAGCACTTTTTTGATCAACTCCCTTCGTAGTTATCTTCCAAACTTCTTTCCTGATTCAACTGTATTGTGTCTTATCCTTAATTATATAAAATATAATCTCTGTCACAGACCAGAACTCATACCAGAACCTTAAGATTAGTAAAAGAGATAACTAGCTTGCGAACTTTTTAAATCATAGAGCCCTCTAATTTACTAAACCACTTTGTAGTTTTCTAAGCTACTTTGAAATTTTGGACATAAACTTGAAGACCTGAGTATGAGCAACAGAATTTTCCTCTAAAATAGTATATGCTTTTGAAAATCAACATTGCATTGTAGTGTGTAGGAAGATTTTGTTTTAAAATGAAAAACTGAGATATGAAGAAATACAAATTGAAATTACCAAAATAAATCCAAACGTATCATTGTAAGCAACTCCAGAACATAAAATCATTTATCATGCAAACCACTTTCACCAAGGGATGAAAAATAGCTTGATGCAATTTTATATTAACACATCAGCATGTTATTGACTTATCTATTTACTAGGATTAATGGGAGTTTTAAAGCAACAGCATTTTTTTCAGATTTGAGAGAAGTTGGGGTATATTAATGAATATCAGAGAAGAGTTACACTCACAAAAAGTCTTAGGTACTTCTTCAAAATAATTTTCAAAGCATGTACAATCCTATTATCTGTCCTGTTTATTAAAAATGAGTCCAAAACAAGGTAAAAATATGCATTCTTTGAGAAACAGTTTAGTTACCGAAATATTAAGGAACTAGAAATAAGCAATAGCCAGATCAATCCAATTCAAATCTGGAAGTGAGTCCAATCTGATAAGAAAAACTGAAAAGTTTAGAGGATTTTTTAATTTTTCTCCCCTAACTTTACATATTTTTAAATCTTACAAGTGTTTTCCCACAAGTGCCGGATACACTTTTTTCAGATCAACCGAGTGTTGATCCATTGATGATGACAGGAATTGTCAAATCGGCCTATCACCCAAGGCCCTGATGTTGTCAGCTTAGAGCGACTGGCCCAAAGTCTTCCACCTGACTTTCATGTCTAAAATGACAGGAGCCGCAGTGGAGCGGTGGTTAGAATGCAGTACAGAAAGCTACGTCTCATGATCCCTGACTGCCAGCAATTGGGCAATTCGGGTCTCACTGGCTCAAGGTTTACTCAGCCTTCCATCCTTCTGAAGTCAGTAAAATGGAGACCCAAATTGTTGAGGGCAATATGCTGACCTTGTAAACCACTTAGAGAGGGCTGCAAAGCACTACGAAGTGGTATGTAAGTCTAAATGCTATTGCTAGGCTTCAAAGTCTCCTGGTTTCTAGACTAGTGCCTTAACTCCTAGACCTAACTGGCTCTCTCCCTTAATATTACATACTTACACTAAATTATCTTTTTAAAGAAAGAGAGATACAGAAAACACACCATCTCTTATAAAAGTCTCCATTTTTTACATACTGGCTGAGTATGCCTATTTTTTATTGACGAATTCCTGGTGCTTATACGCATTACCATTTCTGCATCTGATGCAAATTAAACCCTTTCCTCTCATATCCCAGCTTCCCTCTACTGCCAGGGTGAAATTTAATGCATGCAGTGGAAGGTTTATAGCCTCACCATCAATGGGTTGGTGAGGGGCTCAGTTTATTTATTTCACGTAAGGATCTGAAGCCTTGCCTGGTAATAACCCTATGTTACAAATACAGGCCCATAATTCATTGCATGGGGCATTAATGTGAAAAGTAAGAAATGATGGTTTTATTCACCATTGAAATTTTGGCAACAGAAAGAAACGCTCCACAGAGAAGGGCACATTGTTTGGCTGCACATTGATCAAATGCTATAAGGAACTGGGAGTGAATGAGCACCCCACCACCACTTCAACCATTCAGTAATTCACTTGAGTAGTATCTTGCTGTGTGAGTTGACCAAGGCAGAATAATGTGGAACCTTTATTCCCACATTTTTGAAACTTTACTCTGATGAAATAGCCAAAAACTATAGCTGCCTTTTTTTTCTTTTCTTTCTTTTTGCAAAGACATCATACTGCTGGTTCACGTTCCCTTTGTAATCAGCTGTGATTCCAAGATCGTATTCACATGTATTACTACCACGCCAGGTATCATGCATATTTTATAACATATCAAATTGCCATTTATTCTGCCTTTTAAGTTATCACCTGCGCCACTCAAAATTGTGTCATCTGCAAATGTGATAAGCATTTCTATAACTTTATCCAAGTCATTATTTTTTTTTTAAAAAAGGGGCGGCCCAGAACTGATCCTTGTAGCCTCCCCCGTGATACTTTTCTCCCAAACCAACTGATTCTCTTTGTGTACTTTGAGTAAGCTACTTATCTATTTGTCACACAATCCAGACTGTGCTTAACTGCCAGGTTAATCAGCATTCATTAGGCACTACTGTCAAATGTTTTGCTGTTGTTACGATATATTTTATCCATATCTGTTCCAATATGCTAGGTCTCTAAGATAGCAGTCAGGAATGAGGATTCCAAAGTAACCCTTTATGTTTTCACTGAAGGAAGCATGTCAGGTACACCCCAAAATTTGGGGTTGCCAGGTTTGAGTTGTATCCCTGTGAGCATATTGACATGCTCTTCCATATTTTCGCTGAATATAAAAATGCCATCCAGGCTTCCAAAGCTGACACATATATTATGTGGATAGACAGTTATTTATATCTATATATGAATACTTGACCAGGCAATATATTTAGATTTGAACATTAATTTATTCTACTGCTGATTGTTATTAAAATAATTATTTTCTTCTTTTTGACATTTATAGAGCTATCTAGGAAAATACCTAACTATGAAAAAATGTCTCGCTGGCTTATTGATTCATTTTGGACTTTCATGGGAAAGTGAAAGATGAAAAATATCTTACCCATAGGCTTTATGTTCACATTTGACATATACTGAGAACATCTGACTGTAGTGGGGGCCCTTGGTACCTGCTGTTGCTGTTTCTTTACTTTGTATTTTTCTTGGATTGGATTTGCAGCCAAATGGTTGTAATTGACCCTCTGTTGGGACAAGTTAGCCTATGAACATATGCTTTTTCTTTTTATTAAAAAAAGGTTCACAAGTAAAAGGAAGGGAGAGAGAAATATTATCAGTATTTACTTTAAGTTGCCTTCATTTCCAGTTTTTGTGGCAGGGTGCCAAGGTTCTGTCAGAATACAGAATTTCATCTAAATCCAGCTCCTGAAGAATAGACAAGTTGAATTCAAGTTGAGCAAAATGCAAAGTGTCAGAGACCAGCAGATTAAATCCTTTTCTTTAGCACACCTGAGTATGATGGGAGAATCTGTTGTTGTTAGTTGGGAAGTCGTTTCCGACCCATCGCGACCCCATGGACAATGTTCCTCCAGGCCTTCCT
>JANHFP010002180.1:0-16093 GCA_032468135.1 Calamaria suluensis | reverse complement strand
CATAATATTTTAATTTTTGGGCACGTCCACCACATGTGGTAGAACATGCCCTGTGGGTGTCCACATCTCCAACATTTAGAAGAAATATTTTTGAACATTCTGGCCAATCTCGCTGGTGGTAGATGCCATCTATAAAACATCTTTAGTAAGTTCTCCTTGTAGGCAGCTGACATTGTGATTTTGTAGTTGGTAGTCCATAGTCTATCCCATTGATCCAGATTAATACTGTACCCAAAATTTCTTGCCCATCCAAAAATTGATTATTTGACCATTTCTTTCTCTGTTTTAAGATACATCAAATATTTATATATTTTGGAGATCATCTTTTTTTCTGTTCCCAACAGTATTTTGTCAAATTCTCCTAGCTCCTTACCCCATTTTGTTGTCTATCTTTTCTGTACTTTGTTAAAATTTGAGTATACTGCCACCAATCTATTTTAATCCCCTGTTCTACCAATGCTTTCTGTGATTTCAATTTGTCTTCTTCGTCCAAGAGTTCTGTGTATCTAATTACTTTCTTTGGATCAAGACGATTGGGGTAGACTATGGCCTCCATCGGTGACACTCACCCTAGAATTTTCAAATAGTATTTTTTTTTAACATTCCTCTATACATTAATTAAGGCATTCCTAATTTGGTGTCTTTGGAAATATCCGTGCGATTGTATTTGGTCCCCCATAGGAACGAGTGGCAATCCACCTGAAGGTAATGTCCTTCCAAATATAATATTCTCTTATTAGCCAATTGCACCCATTCCTTAAACCAAATCATTGCCGCAGATTCATAGTATGTTTCCCAATTTGGTAAACGGAAGCCCCCTCTGAGCCTGGAATCTTGCAAATAAAGTTTCCTAAAGGATAAATGGGTAAAGTGTGCTCTTTTTTTAATCTGCCATTCAGCTTCATTGATGGATATCTTGTTTCTTCTGGGGAACATAGTATTCTTCTGGGGAACATAGTAATCCACAGGCTTGTACCTTCTAAACAATTTTTTTCATTCTTCATGTTAACAGAGATTTTTAACAGAGACTGTCCAGCACATATTGAGGAGCAAAATGAAAATAAGTACAAGGAAGCTGAAGCTATTTCAGTGTCTGTAGTTTCCAGCTATAAACTCTGAAAGATACATTTTATTAATTTTGTTTAATAAAGTAAATATTAATATTTGCATATTATTATTGTGTTGAATAATTAAATATAATTATTATTTTAATTTGATATGGTGAATTCATCTTTAAAAATGTATTTTTAAGACAGATAATATATGAATTGGACATTGTTAAAACAGAATGGGTTGGAAATTATGACATTAAGTGATTCAAAGCTGGTGATATGGAGAATGCATTGGTAGTCTTATTAATGTGAAATATACACATTATAAATATACACATTAGATCTCTTGTCTATGCACTAGCATAGTTTCTGTACTGCCTGATCAATGTAGCTGTTTTGTTTCAGAAGCTCATGGGATCAACTATGAAATCTGATGCTACAGTATATCAGAGGTTTTCAAACTTGGCAGCTTTAAGACTTGCAGACTTCAACTCCCAGAATTCTCCAGCCAGAAAGTCTTGAAGACCTCTGCAGTACATGAATGGACACATAGAGTATTTGTATTACAGTACAGTATTTTGTCAGAAAAAAATCTCAGGGTAATTTCTCCCATTAAACCTGCTTTGAGAAGTCTGTGGTTCAAGAAAATACAGAGAATAATATTCAGTTCCCTCTTTCATCTAGCCATCTATAAATACTTATCCATTATATCACATTTTAGAACCTCGGCAACCAGTTCAGCTTCAGTACCTTTAGGGGTCACTATTCCCTAAGAAAGGTTTAAAAGGTTAATTCTTTCAAAGAGGTCATTGGGACCATGTGTGTTTATACCTTAATTAATACCTGCCAGTATACTACTATGTTTTGACTTGAACGTAGTAAGCCATATAATCAGTTGATCAATGTGAATTTCCAAAATCAATCAGTTGCTCTTAAACATATATGTGAGTGTAATCAGTCATGTAATACAGACTTGATAACAACGTATTTTCATAATAGTAAGGTAGGAACAATATAGGATACTTAATCTCAGAAATTTAATCTTTGTGAAGTTTTATCAATCAGGTCAGTTGGAAAAATATGCGTAAGAACTAAAATTATATTTGTTTTTATTCTGTGACTTCCTTAAAAATTATCCTCACAAGATTTTATTAAAAACTGAATAACATAGCTGTGAGAGGAATCTTAAGGGAATCATGGTATAATGAATTCGATATAATTATCTCTTTTCTAAGATATTCTCAAATTCTGTTTAATTACTGTGAGTAATAGTATTTCTTGGTTGTAGTGGTTGAAATGATAATCAGGTCTCAAAGTCTGAGAGAGCCAGTTTGGTCTAGTAGTGAAGGCATCAGGCTAGCAAGTAGAAATCCATGGCTTCAATTCCTGCCTTAAGTCATCAAAGCCATTTGGGTAACTTTGTGCCAGTCGCTCTCTCTTAGCTCAACCCACTTCACAGGGTTGCTATTGTGAGGAAAATCACAATATGTTGGATATGTTCGCTGCCTTGAGTGACTTGTAAAAATAATAAAGGCAGGAATCAAATAAATAAAATGAGATAAACAGCAAATCTTCCTAGTTCTGTAATCCTGTCTATTGAACTTACTTTATCCTCCATCCATAACCAAATTGGATTGCATAACTGACTTCCTATGAAAACCTGTCATAAATTGATACTTGTTCAAACAACGAATTAAGATAGTTATTTAACGGAAGTTTTCTGTTCCATTCTGAATGTTGTACTCTACTATTCTTACAATCTTCTATGATTGTCCATGCTGGTTGTAGCTAATGAGAATTGTATACTAAAATCTCCATACAGGATTGCCTGTATGGAGATTTGTTCTTGTTCTGTCATTTTCAATTCATGAAAAATAGCATACTTATTTGGTAGAATTTGAGGAAAAGAGGACATGAAACCATTCTTACTTAAAGTAATGACCCTCATTCATTTGAACAGCTAACTAAACTGAGCTAAGCTTCATATTAATTAGAATTTCCATCTCTCATTTTAATACTTAGCTCTCTTTACCATTAACATTTTGTTATAACAATGTGCTTTTTCCCCTTGGTTTCCTTTGGAGGTTTAAAATTAATTCCTATCATCCCATGGCTGGTAGGATTTATAACTGAAAATATCAAGGAAAACCCAAGTTTGGGGAGACTTCCATTAGTATTTTGTCCAGATTATTGACACAAACTAGCCTTAGCATTTTTTAAAAAAGAAAATCCTTTCTTTTTCCCACTACACTGCTTGTCATACAAACCTTCATAGAATCTTAGTAATTTAATAGCAACATTCATCTTTCCTGGGTGCATTTGTCTGTTAATAGAAATCTGTTGAATCCTTAATCACAATGACAAAGGTCTGCTTTCCTAGAAGGACCCATCTTCTCTTAGAATCTACTTTAATTGTGTCCAATTTCTAACTAGAAGAAAATGGGGACACACACACCCCTTGCTCCACTTAAAAACATGACTGTGGAAAGTGGCTGAAAATTTAACCTGGTTTATTAGAGAGTAAGAGCCACTGGAGTATTTGCAGTGCTTTATGGACTGCCCAGCTCAAAGGACTTTTCTGTCCTTTTTCTCTATCCCTCTGTAAAGGATTGCTTGAAGGTTTGGGAATCCTAAAGACAGGAGAGACTGCTTCTGTCCATTTGGGACCAATTTTTCACAGCATGTCTGAGCCCTTTTGTGTATCCCCCCACCCAAAGTGGGAATGCAAGGGTCTGTGGTGGGGAGAAGGAAGGGTTAAGAAAATACCTTTGCATGAATAGACTTCTGTTTCTATTCAATCCACTGCACTCAGTAAAACTTCTAAGTAAACATGGTTAAGATTGTGTTGTTGTGGGGGTAGCCCCTTCGCTTATACTCAGGACATTCAATATATATATGCTGAACTGTTCAAAATCTAGGGGTGGTGGTGTTAATAAACAAGGGGGGGATGCAAGTTGTAATGTATTTAACTCAAAAAAAATTTTTTTTTACCTTGGTTAAGATTTCTAATTTTTTTCTGTTCATTTACTTTATTCATTGTCCTGTTTAATTCATTGAATACTTTGGAGATAATGCTTTGTGAGGGCAGTGTTGCTGTTGGAAAATTGGAGTAGGAATAGATATTACATATGTTCATCACCGTCATTTGTTTGTATACTAAACAAATAAATATAAATTAATAATATTCCTAATAGCATCCAACCCATGTGAAGCAACACACACTTTCAAGATACACTTTCAAGATACAGTTTGTTACATATAATCCATACAGTCCATGCATATTAAATACAATTGTTTATTGTCAAGACAGATTTGCTTTTCTTAAATCTGCATTTAGTTAATGTACACTGTTTGAACTAGCTATTGCTAATGAGGCCTAGATTGGACCTAGAACCACTGAAATCAAGTTAGTCCTGGCTCCTCATGTTGTACTGATTTCAGTGGATTTACTCCAAAATTCTAAACAGTCCAAATGGCCAAGAACCGGCTCTATTGAATTCAGCTGGCTGAAGTAATTCTATAGCTAAACTGCACTCATTTCAAGATAGTCACAGCTTAGGGATGGGGTGGGTGGATGGGTGGAATTGGAAATCCTGAGGAATACTGAGCTTCCTTTAGAGCCCATTGTTTGAAGTTAATCCTATCCTCAGCTGGTTTAACATTATGGCAGTGTTGTGTTTGGGAGAGTTGGGTATCATGAAACAGTGTCTTATCTTTTACCTACTTCATTCTCCATCTCTTTTGGCTCTTGTCAAAGCAATTCTTCACCAGCAGAACAGTTTTACTGGCAGATCTTTTTGCAAGCAAACCTCAGGGTCAACTGGCAGAAAATGTTTTCGGCTGCCAAAAGGGGATCTGGGCCAAGGGAAGTGATTCATACCTCATTTTTACATCCTCCAGTCAGTGCATCCAAGTTAGGTTACCCTGGATCAAACTCAAAAGCAATTGGCACTGTACGTTTCTGGAGTTGTCCTGTATTCAGTGTGCTTCTCCAAGTAAAATTTCAGAAAATTATTTTATGTAACATAAGAATCTGGCTGTTCAGTTAGCTTGGTAGCATTTTACCCAGAGGTATAAATTTTAATTTTAGATTGCTCCAGGATTACTACAGGTTGGGTGAGAAAGAGCAGAACATTTTTTTCATTAAAAAACAGTTTATGTCTCCTAAGGGATGCATCAAAGATGAGATGAGTAACAGAGATTTTGCCTCATGTTCAATAGCCCTTTTCCCCTGCAAATAAAGTTAATTGGCTCATTATAGTCAAAAGTGTCTTTATCTTTAATAAATCTTAACGTACAAAAGTACAATCTTCTGCAGTGTGTCCTTTTGTGTTCTTGGGTCAATGCATGCTTATCTAACTTTATAACATTAAATCTATCATATTAGCATTAATACTGGGTATAAGGAAGGATTTCTGTTTAATTAAAGGGTACCCAGGGATGTAACCCTGCTTCATTTATAAATTTAGGTAATTAAGATTTGGTGAATCGATTAAAGCATATATAATAGGAATGTGATCTGTCAAGTATCACAGTATTTATCAAATATGTGTACATATATTGTGTATGTGCTTTGTAGATGATACCTATGTTCACCAATATTTTCTTGGCTTTATATTATTTTAGACAGCATAAATAGTAGGTTTTCTAAATAAATCCCGCAGCTACTATGTTTGGATATTATGTAATAAATCCATATTGATTGTTATGAGATCCTGAACCTCTGTGTTTAAACTAACCTGCATTACATTGAGAGATAAACAGAATATTTACTTATCCCTTATGAGCTGCTGCTGATATGTAAATTTATTCTTCTACTTTGCACAAATATACTTTTGAGCTACTGCTTAAACACTTCAAGGTCCTTAGCCAAACAGTTTTAATGATGCTTCCAATATTATGAAAGTGCGACATTTGATTAATACCGTGTGTAGTTGTGGTGCTGCAAGAAAAATGTAAACAACACACAAATAAAGCCCCATGCATCTGAGTCATTGTGCAACACCTAGATAATTGATAATTTTATTGTTTATATCCATCTTGACATATTTTTTTTTTATCAGCCAAAGGCAGGTTTCATTTGGATTCTTAATCTGAGATTTATTTGGATCTGGAAGCCATAGCTGGGGTTCCCACAGGAAATGGTCCATCTACCAACAGATTAAATGGCAGACCTGCAGTTGATAAGGGAGCTTTAAATTTTACACACATGCAGACTCACACTCACTCAGCACTGTGCAGAAAAATTAAAGTAGTAACCCAGGTTTAGGAACAATGTAGCTAAAAAGTCCCATATTTGCTGAATGACAAAGGGTTATATAGCAGCATTTTCATGTTATTATTCGTGCTTGAATTTCTTGTTTGCTTTGTTGAGTCTGCTGACGAATACTAATAAATGCCTGCAACAATCCAGACGGGAGATGCCTGGCAACAAAGCTATGTGGTGGACCTCCCTGATCTTCCCCAGTTCACATCCTGACCTTTTGAAAAATTGCCTGGGCTAAGCTGCAGAATTTGGGTGTAATGGTTATTGTTAACTCCAGCTTTAGGATTTATTAATTTGTGTGATCAAGATTTACCTATACTTCAAAGTTTCAAAAGACCAAACACAATCACCCGTCCATTAGAACTAACATTGTGTTTCATTGAATTTACTCTCCCCGTCCTATTATCTGTCCAGCAATACAGCTATTTTGATTGTATGTGTCAGCGGAATCTCAGAAATGCTTGTAAAACACAGCAAGAAAAGGTCTGTGGAGAATTGAATTTTTCCAGAAATCTAATCCTGAAAAATAATACTGCGGTAATGAATTGCGGAAGAAGAAAAAATAGCAAATAACAGGAAAAAGCCAGTGATATTTACACAGTAACTGCTTAATGATCACTCTTGACATTAACTACTAAAATTAGGTTTAGCTTCGAAAAAATGATTATGCAGTGCTGTATTATCTAAACTAAGATAAAATTAACTATAAGCTTGAGCAGCAATTCTGTGCATACTTCTGTGAGAGTAAATTACACTTAAAATGATGAGATTCACTAAAGTGAAATCAATCTTCAATGGTACAGATTTAGAGTATTTTCCCCACCCCACCCCCAAGTGTTGTCAGTTCCAGAAAATCAGCTTTATAACACGGATGCATTCCTGAATATTTTGCTTGCGGCTTATGAGTCACTGATTTTTTCATTAGAATTGTTCTGAATGTATTTATCTAGATATATTTCCAGAGCATCCCAAAGGTGCTTTTTCAAGAGGCAACTGGACTTTCTGGTTTTTCTCTGAAAATGTTTAGCTTCTCATCCAACAAGCTGCTTGGAAGAGAAGCGAAGCATCATAAAAGAAAAAACCGGAAAGTCCATTTGCCTCATGAAAAAGCACCTTTGTGACAACCATGACCTGGATGACTGAGAATCTCCATAGACATTTCCAGGGTACTTAAAGAATCCATGTTGTGGTACAATCCTATGGTCAAGATTCAAAGAATCCCACCATCACTCCATTCATGCAAGTCTCTTGCTTATGTCAGTACCGCTCTTCCATATCCTGTACGAACTCAAAAACAGTTTTTTCAAAGAAGAAACTATAATAAGGAGGAATCAGAGCCAATGAAATCCCAGGGCAAAGCAAAGTTGCATGACTGTTTCTTTATTTCTGTCGCTGAGAAATGTTAGCACAGAATTATGTCTACAAATGGCTTCATCTTTTTTCTCTTGCAGTAAAAAAGGACTGTGATATAAATATACTTTAAAAATAATGGCCTATTGTACTTTTAATAGTTGGTAGGATTTATACATACAATATCGGGGCAGCGCAGTTGCTCAGCAGTTAAGACATTTGTCAGCTGGAAAGTTTACAGCCCAGGTTCGAGACCCGAGCAACTGTATGATGAACTCCCATTCTCGATCCTTCTCCTGCCAGTCTAGCAGTTCAAAAGCACACAAATGCAAATAGATAAATAGAAACCGCTTTGATGGGAAAGTATCAGTGCTCTGTGATGTCATTTTGGCCATATGACTGTGGAAACTACTTCAGACAATGTTGGCTCAGTGGCCTTGAAATAGAGACCCTATCTTTGGCTATGACTAACAAAGTCCGCAAGGACCCCTTTTTTACTTATGCTCCAACACTGGAAGTTTTTAAGAAGATGTTGGATAACCATTTGTATGAAGTGGTGTAGGTTATCCTGTCTAGGCAGGGATCTTATTCTATATTCTATATCACATATAGGCTACAAAATTCTGGAAAAATATTAAGTGAGGATTTTTTTTAATATCCCTACCATCTTATTCTCATTATTATATTTATGTTCAGACCAAATTTCGTATTCCCACAAATTTAGGACTACTCATAAAATTAAAAATATATATTTTAATGAGCTCACAGTACAGTGAAACAAACTAAGGCAGGGGTCACCAACCTTTCGGACCTCAGGGACCACTAAATTGAAAATTTTAAATCTCATAGACCACTAATATGATCTGCCTGATGACCGGCTGGGTGGGCGTGGCTAGTTGGTCATGTGACTGGGTGGGTGTGGCCAAGTCAATGTCAGTCACATCGAGGGACGCCTCACCAGCCTGTGCAGCAACATAAACATTCATTGCACGTATCTGTCCCAGGGGGCATAGTGTGAGGACCTCTAATTCAGTGCAATATAAAAAATGCAAAATATTTTTTCTGTGGACCACCAAAAATTTTTCACAGACCACCAGTGGTCCAGCCGTGGTGACTGCTGGACTAAGGAATATTAAGGATGACTGTAGTGTACAACCCTTTTAGTTATAATTTACAAAGATGGAACTGGCTTCTGATGTGCTTTCTCTAGAATTGTTAGGTAAAATGAAAGTTTCCTCAAATTTAGAACACATCTTCCCAAAGAAGAAAACAGGGAAAGCAAATAACAGGCCTAGGTAGTGAAGAACCATGTACCCAATTATGCTGGCTGAGGGGTGTGTTCTGGAGGTGGGTGATTGCTTTTTGTAGATGATTGAGTGACTGCTCCCTACTGAGTAAGCAGAGGCTGCAGGGAGGAATATGTGGAAGCCACATTCCTGGAACAAGCTTATTGAGCTAGTGGACAGAGAAAGTAAACAAGAGTTACCCAATAGAGTTACAAAGAAGTCTTTAACCATTTTTCTAAGTGGATAGTCTAAAACTTGCCTAACCTGAGAAACAAGAAGAAATAAAAGCCTTATACTGATAAGAAACAAAAGCAAATTATGAATGGATAAAATTCTGCAGTCATGTCCTAAACATTAATGGCATGCTTGCATTCATAGCTGGATGCACATATGTGCAGAAAATGAGCATTTGTTGTATTGCCTTAAGAAAAAAAGAATTACTAAAATTAAAAATGTTGGAGTGATGACTATCTACCCTAAACAAATGATAAAGATAAAGGCCTACTAACTAGATCAAACATGGAATTGTTGGCAGAGGAACCAATTCTCCAAAAAGAAAAGAACCAAATGAAGAACAAGCTCAGTAGATGAAAGTGAAAGCAATGTGAAAAGACATCTGAAAGACAGATTCTGAGCATTCAGGAAAACAAACACACAATAGAAAAAGAGAGATGATGGTAGATTGAAGCAATTTATAAAATTGTTTTCCTGCGAAAGAAAAAGAAAGAGAGAGAGAGAGAGAAGAGAAGACTCATGGTAGATGGTGACTCACTATTGAAAGACATTAAAATAACTATGTGTGAATGAACACATTGGCTTCTGAAGTGTGCTGTCTGACATGATCAAGGATTAAGAATGTAGAAGAACAACTTCCAAGATTTATCAAATCCAGTGACAATTATCTTTTCTTGTTAATCCACATGGGGCCAAATGATAGGACAAAGAGCAGCTTCAGCAACTATATATGTGGATTTTAAAACTCTGGGAAGAAAACTGAAACTGAAAAATATGAGACTCAGTTTTGCTCTCATCCATCCTTCCCATTGGTAAAGAAGACTGGAAAGAGAAAGAAGATTATTGCAAATGAATAACTGGCTACACAAACAGGATCAGCAGGAGAGATTTGGTTTCTCTGGCCGTGGTCTTAGTTGTATGGTTGATGGATTATGTCACAGCATGGGCTTCGTTTCATAAGACCGGGAAAAAGAATGTTGATAATGGTTTCCTAGCCAGATTACAGAACTTTCAGGAAGGAGAAATATATAGTATCTATCATTAGAGACTTTGACATAGGTGTGTCCCAACATTTTGGGTCCCCTTAGATGCATTGAGTGAGGAGGAATTGTCTTGGGTCATATATAAATATATATAATGTAGTTAAATATATATAAATAACAAAATACCATATATTTTATATTTTTATTACAAGTTTACAGTGCCACATTACAAGCTGTCCAGGGTTACATGTGGCCTGCAGGCTATGAATTGGACATGTCTGCTTTAATTGTCCAGACAATTCTTGAAAGATCAGGCTGCAAGATCAAAAAATATTCATGAAGCTTGCTTACTGTTTCATATTCCTGAAAGCTGAACATGAGACGCAAAGAGATTGGTTCTCTTTCAGATTATGGTAACTAATAGGGAAAACCTAGTTAAATACGTTATATTAGGGTTGATGATACTGTAGAAAGGGAAATTGGAATATACAGGTAGTCCTTGCTTAATGACCCTAATTTGGATTGCTAAACAAAGCAGTTGCTAAATAGGAAATTATATAACTATGTCTAATTTCCAGATGGAAAGATACAAGACCACTGTATGAGATTCACACCTTTGGTTTTAGTTTGTGTTGTAAACACTCCTCCATCTTTTGGAATACTCAAGTAACTGCTTACTGTCTTTACACATTAAAAGCAAAATAGTCACCCCATAATTCAGGGCAAACAGCTTATTCTCTTGAAATCCCTTTGTCTCCAATCTCCTTATTCTGTGAAGTGGAGAGAAAAAAGGCAAGCAATTTCTGTTGGCAATTTTTGCCTAACCTTTCAACACTCTCAGTCACATTGCTCTCAAGGTGTAAAAGAGCAAAAAAACCATACTCTTTTGCAATCCCTTTCTCTCTAAAGTCTGTACTCATGTACAAGTATAGGGAGAAAAACCACAGAGGTGAGACACAGGATGTCTCGAGTCTTCGGAGATGGGGCGGTATATAAATTGAAATAATAAATAAATAAATAAATAAATAAATAAATACATGTGTGCTACAGTGTAATTTTGAAAACATGACTGGAGAATGCTGCAAAGATTATAATTGTCCTGTAAAGTTATTTTTTCGGTACCATCATATAGTCATACTGTAGTTCAGTAGCCCCAACCTTTTGGGCACCAGGTTCTGTGCAAAAAGGTTTTTCCATGGACTGGGGGGTGGGAGTGGCATGGTTTCACATATTGTCTGATCCCATAAATGGAGCTTCGCTTGTTTGCGTGGCCCAGTTTCTGCTGCAGCTCATTGCTGGTCCATAGACTGGGAGTTGGGGACTCCTGCACTAGATAACATTCCAAGGTCAGAAAATCTCCAAAATTATAAGGAATAAGATATTGGGACTGCAGTATTACTACACACCATTTCAATAAGACAAAAATGGAAAGCAGCTTATGAAATAATTGTGCAGAAACATGAGTATTTGATTGAGATAAAAATTAAATGGACCAGATAGAGGAATTTTATCTTTTTTTAAAAAAAAAAATTCTTTCATATTTACTAATAATGCAAATATCATTATTACTGATATCCTCTTTCCCTTTTCCTTTAAATTTGTATTGTTTTTTGTCAAGAAACTCTTCAATAAAAATTAATTGGGGGGAAACGAAGAGGGGTGTAATCATGAAGGAAGTATTCGAGAAAGTAGATAGCGTCTGCAGAAAGAATGTTAAAAAAGCTAAAGCAGATAAGGGAAAATTTAAAATAACATTTTTTTTAATTTTTGTTTTTTATACTTATCTTACTAGCTATACCAGTAATCTAAACTGAGCTCAGAAAGACCTAAAGCAGAACAATTGACAAAAAGAAGCTGTGGCAACCAGCCTATATTAAGAAATGTTTAAGAAATTTAAGATTCCAAGACAACATCGGCTACATACAATTGTCTTGAGCTTGCAAGTGTAATCTTGGACTCTCTCTCATCAATCTTTGAGAAATTGTGACTGATAGGTATAGTGCCAAAATATTACAGAAGTCCTGTGTTTTGTCCTCAAAAGTGGAAAAGATGTGCTCTGTACTTGCAGGATTCTCACCTTATTGTCAATATAAAGCAAAATTTGCAAATAGTTATTAGGCATTTACGGTAGAAATTAATGCATCTCTTAGCAGAAACTACCATAGATTGATCAAATCATGCTAAACTAACCCAGTGTCCTTTTCTAACAGAATATAGGGTGCTTAAGATGCTGTAATACATAATAGTATACCCTGATTTTAGGAAAACATTTGGACAAGTAGAGATAATATTAAAATTGTTCTGGGCTATATGGTTGCAGAACTGCTTGAACAATTGTTCAATGTAATTGATTGGCTCCACATCCAAGTGGAAATATTGAGTACTGCAGATGCATGTTTTAGACCTGCCCTGTTCATCCATATTTGTTAGTAATTGGAGTAGAGAATTATAATAATAATAAGAGTAACAGAATTGGAAGGGACCTTGAGGTCTTCAAGCAGGAAACTCTATACCATTTCAGACAAATTGTTGTCAAATCTCTTCATAAAAACCTCTAGTGTTGGAGCACCCACAACTTCTGGAGGCAAATCATTCCACCTATTAATTCAAATCTAACTGTCATCCTTAGTTCTACAGTAGGTTGCTTCTTTCCTTGATCAGTTTTCATCCATGGCTTCTTGTCCTGCCTTCATGTGCTTTGGAAATAGGTTGAACCCCTCTTCTTTGTGGCAGACCCTTAGATATTGGAACACTGCTGTCATAAAATATATAACTAGGTTAAAAATATAAGTGTCAAATGTGCAGGTGTGTTAAAGATATAAAGTATATCAAATTACTGGTATTTATTATTTAATAGTATTTATTTTCCTTATATATTTTAGGCTGCAAATGACATAATTCCAATGCAATGGAATTAAAGCAGTTAAAACAAACCATCAGGCATAAACAGGTGGCAAAAGCAGAGCAGACCCTCAGCAGATTCTTCCTAGGTTTCTATATTCTTTTTTGGAGGGGGACAAGATATTGCTTGATATATCCTGGCCCTATGCCAAACAGGGCCACAAATTAATGGCCAGTACTTTGAGGACAGTGTCAAGATTCAAAAACTTATTGACAAGATGGGATATGGGACAAATCCCAGCAAGATGAATTTCCACACACATACATTTCAGTAGGAAAAATCTAAAGCATGAATATATGTTAAAGGGGAACACGCTGAACAATAGACACCGTGATTGGAATCTGAACATTTTGGCAGATCATATGGTGAACATGAGCCAATAGGTTGAGGCATCTGCCAAATGCGTCCTAGTTTTTTTAATTAGAAAAGTACCAAGGTTAAAAAAAGTATACATTGTTTTCTATTCTGCATAAGTTGGAGTAAGACTGTTGTATCTAGTTGCACATTACAGGAAGAGCATTGATAAACTGCAGCATATTCAGTGGAGAACAATCAAAATGAGAAGAGACACAGAAGGACAGTTCATGAGAAATGGTTGGAATCATATTGGTACGATTAATCAGAAGAAAAGATTGCAAGGAATTCTGATTATTTTTGCATATCAGAATGGCCATCGTGTAAAAGATAGGGCAGAATTGTTCAGTTGTTCTAAACCCTGGGAAAGAAACAAGGGAATTTATATATTTCCCATATTTAAATCTGCTGATAATACAAAATGGGCCAGGGTATCTAATAACCTAGAAGCGGGAAGTAACAATAAAAGCTATGTTATCAAGTCAGAGACATGGGATGAAAGTAAATGAATAAAATTTAAGAGAAGCATGCAAAGTTCTTCACTTAGGAAATGAAAATAGACAGGTGAAAAGTCTGAGTATGTGTGGATACCTGGTTTGGTAATAAGATGTGTGAAAAGAATAAGAGGGTGCAGTTGATCACAAGCTGAACATGAATTAGCTAAGGCCCATGGCTGCTAAAATAGCCCTTCACAATCAGATCCTGTTCAAACTACATTTCACATAATCTCCACCAGTATGGCCAGATTTATTAGTGGATTATGGAAATTGTTTGGGAAAGACTCTTCTGAAGCTCCTTTTCTCTGCAGTTTGGTTGCACAGATGGAGGATTTTTCTTCTGAATCAGAATTACTGGATTCTTTTATTATTATTATTATTATTATTATTATTATTAAAGAAGCATTAAAACATTCTTGGTTATACTTTTCAATCAAAAGCATTGTATAGATTATATTTTTACTTAATTGTTTTTATATTTTCTTTAGTTTAAAAATAATATGTTGCTATCTTCCAAATAGAAACCTTTAATATGGAGCAGAATTCTGAACAAAAGAAGGATTTTTCCTCTTCTTCTGGTTGCCTGAATTTTCCAAGTTCTCCAGCAAGGTTGCAGCCTAGAAGACACACAGCTATTTGGACAAACAAAGAACTAGTCAGCTCTTCAGATCAACCCATAACCAACTTAAATGTTATTCAAACAGAATATGCTAAGACTTTGCATTTAAAGAATATTGCTGGGCCTGACAATGATGAAAGGATAAGGTAAGCTTTCATTCTAGATTGAACACAATATCTTCTATGTTTTTTACATTACTCTTTTATCTTTTCTCTCAACATTAAAAAAAACCTGCTTGAGGTAGAAACAGAACAATTTTGCAGTTGTGGATATACCAGTTTCTTTTTGAGACGTAACATCCAAAATGCTTAATCATTCTTCAAAATTTAACACCCCAAAATCCCTTTTTTTCAGTGGGAAACTTTGCACAGTATGTATTGTTTTGTAATATTAATTAGCTGTATAATGCCTTAATATATTGTTGGTCAAATAGGTAAAATCAAGCTGATGTAATAAAAGTAGGATGTCAGTAAACCTGAAACAATAATTAGCTTTTTCTCAAGTGATTATATGCACTGATGCTTATAAATTTTCAGTTATGTTCATACTTTATGTTACTAAAGAGCCAGTCAATCTTTTGGGGTTGAAGAGCATCTTTGAAATGGCAGCTTTGTGTTGCCTTCCTTTCCACAAAATGGCTGCCAATATGAGCTTGGATTAGTCACAAACCTCCCATTAACCAGTGGATAGATTGGTGCAGTTCATCTGGTTCAGCAACCCGCAAAAACATTTTACCAAAAGGTAAACCTAAACACATAATTGAATTGACAGCATCCATGGATTTTTCTTGATACCATTAAGGAAATGTAATCTAGTCTTTGATCCTGTTACTGGGTACCTCTGTCAACCACACTTAGGTTCTTTGCCTGCTAAGGCAACTTAACTTTAGGGGTTTCTAACTTTCCTTTATATGAATTTGCATCAGTGATGGGTTCCAACGAATGTTACTACCGGTTCTCTTCACGCACGCACTTTGCGCATGCACATTACATTTTAGAACAGCTGAGATGCAGCAATCCTGCCGCGCCTATCAGCTGGGCTAAGGATGATAAAATAAAGGTAGAAATAGCGCCGGGGCAGGAGGGCTCAGTTTGCGGTCGTAGAGAACTGGTTCGCTTACACTTCACCATCATCGCTACCGGATCATATGAACCGGGCCAAACTGGGAGCAACCCACCACTCGTTTGCATGCTTGAGTGGGCCGGTTACTGAATATGGTCTAGGCTTCCAACAATTTAAAAATAAAAGAAAATCATTGATTAAGATAGTACCTTAAGAAATATCTAGATTTTAATGACTACAGTCATTTCCTACTGTTGAATACTGAAATCAAGGAAAGCTGTGTGTCACTATGGCAGCACAATGTAGTAGCATTTTTATAGGCATGCCCCTGGTGTTACTATCTCGAATTAGAGTCAAGAGTTATATCTAACACCATCTTCCAGAGTACATTTAGAGGAAGCTCAAAGAAATACAGACTTGAACAATGGGCAGTAACTAACAAAATGAAATTCAATGGAGAAAAAAGTAAGGTTCTACATTTAGGCAAG
>JANHFP010002176.1:121405-139629 GCA_032468135.1 Calamaria suluensis | reverse complement strand
CACCATAAGACGCACATACATTTTCCCCCATGTTTTTTGGGGAAAAAAGTGCGTCTTATGGTCCGAAAAATACGGTATATGTTTTTCTGACAGGAATATCTGCTTACGTTCTGGGAATATATTGTTTGTATTATAGTAATATATATTCTAATATTTGCCTTTCTCTCAGTCCATGATAAATGTTTTCAAAAAAAAAAATAACTGTAAAACACTTATGTTTGGAAAGGAAATTATTTCAATTTGCAAGTGGTCAGTAACTGATTAAAAGTGTCCTAAATTGAGTGAATATTTTGGACAGTTAATGTGGTCTTTGGTAAGGACTTAATGAATTCCTTATATTTGTTTCACTTCTGTGTGAGTGCAGATTTTTCATTATATTTAAGCCTAATCCCACAGTGGCATGTTTACTGCTTTTCTTATTTAAGATGCTGTTATCATATGAATTACAATATATATTGTTTGTACAGATGTACAACAAGATCAAGGCTTACATAAAAGTAAATAGTTTTAATTTTATTTTTAAAAATAGTATTATAAGTCTACCACCAATAAAAAATTAGGTTTTGACATTTATTCTCTATCAATTGACTTATACAGAAGGATGCTTTACCAGTGATCAAAAGATTGTCAGTGATAGACAAACAGCTTAGTGTTATGGATAAAGTAGATAATACAATTATATTTATCTAGACTAACTTGTTAGTAATAATGAATTAATGAACACAGCTCAATGTACAATTTCATTCTTAAGAACATGGTACATTAGTTTAATCACGTTTTGAATTCTGTATGAGTTTGGCTCTGTGAATTGTCTGTGACTCTAATGTAATATTTTTTCCTCTTTGTATATCCATAAATCTTTCATTGGTTGGAAGAAACCCTATAGATGTAATAGGTTAGGAATATTATATCGGCTAAAAGGAAGCCTCTGATTCTTAGCTTTTATTCATTAAATAGCCTTAGATAAACCACACCATTTTAGTCTTGATCTATCTCAATCCAGAGCCACTTTGGTCTAGTGCAAAGTTCCCAAACTTGTCAGCTTTAAGATTTGTGGACTTCAAGTGCAGAGCTGGCTGGAGAATTCTGGGAGTTGAAGTCCACAAGTCTTAAAGCTGATAAGTTTGGGAACCTCTGGTCTAGTGGTTAAAGCACCAGGCTAGAAAGCAAGAAACTGTACATTCAAGTCCTCCTTAGCCATGAAAGCCAGTTTACCTCATAGGGGAAACTGCTGTTTGTGGGGAAAATATGAGAAGGAGAAGGAAAGAGGATTAGATATTTTGCTGCCTTGAGTTATTTTTAGAATAACTTTGTAAAGTAATACTTGTAAACATAATAAAGGTGGGATATAAACAAATACAAAAATAAATATTTGTAAGCTGAACAGTAATGACCACAGGCACATGGTTTAAAGGTAAAGGTTTCCCTCGCACATATATGCGTTTCAAAACCGAAGAGTCAGCGCTGTCCGAAGACATCTCCATGGTCATGTGGCCGGCATGACTAAATACCAAAGGCACACGGAACTGTTACCTTCCCACCAAAACTGGTCCCTATTTTATCTACTTGCATTTTTCATGCTTTTGAAACTGCTAGGTTGGCAGAAGATGGGACACAGCACTAGGGATTCGAACTGCTGAACTGCCAACCTTCTGATCAACAAACTCGGCTGTCTTAGCCACTGAGCCACCGTGCACATGGTTTAGATTGTGATAAATGTAGAAAAAGGACTAGGCTTGTGCTATCACAACATAATACTGTTTTTTTCTGTCTGACCTCTTTCTGCTACAATAATCAGAAGTTAATTATAAATGTAAGCATTTTACTGTAGTTTTTGTGGTTTTGGCTTTGTGTTTGTTTATTTATTTATTAAATTTATTGACTGCCAAAAACCTTGGACAGCTTACAATATTACAGAATAACCTTGTTATTCAGTACATTTAATGCAGTTTACAGCATTAAATATTTTGGGAAATGAGACATTGTAGTTTCTAACCATGATGTATTAAAGCACACAACTATGCATTATTCAGTGAATGGTGGCAAGTGAACAATAATTTAGCATGTTGGGTTATCCTAGTTTTGTATGTGACTTTTGTGAAGCATTTTGAGTATACAATTATAGTGCATTGAGTTGAAGAGAAACCAAGCATATGGCTTTCGATTCAGATGGGCCTGTTTGGCCCATAGCTGAGTTCTGAAAGAGAAAAGACTTTTTTTCAAATGTGTTGTAGAATCTCTCTCTGTGCGTGATACGACTGCATGACACTGATTTGCCAAATGTACTTATTTATTTAGAAAACTTATGTATCCTTCTATTTTATACATGATAATCCTAGGCAGCTCACAACAACAACCCACAAAATCCCACATTAGCATCACAGCATCATAGCATCCAATCAACTCCATGTTTACATTTGCATTTTCTGGGCTAACTTCCACCTTAGCAAAATGCCTGAGTGAAGATCCAGCTCTTAATATCTCTCCCAAAAGCTAATAGGTTGTTGCTCTCTGAATTTTAAGGGGAAGCTATTCCAAAGGAATCTGAGCGGTCATGAAAGAGACACAACTTTAAGTATAATCACAAATGGTGATATTTAGTGTGATATCACTAAGAAATCTTTTTGACATTTTAAATAGTAAGGCAATAAATATATGGATAAATTTAGAGAACTTTTTTTAAAATTGAGAATTGTAGTTAAATTGCCCGAATCATATAAGATGAAACCCCCAGGTATTTAATTATTACTAGAACGAGGGACCTTATTTATTAAAAAAAATATTTTGTCACAAGTGTATTAAACACTACCTCCCTCTCTGATACACACACAAGTGTGTGTGTGTGTGTGTGTGTTTGTATTCATGTGTGCGGGGTTTTTTTTTATAAACCATTATTTTTTAGATAGACATGATGTAATACAATGTATGCATAATAAATGATATATCAATTTTGATTATTTAATATATGTACTGATTTGATATAATAAAGCTATTGTTTTCTTGTCACAGCCTTGTGTTTACTAGTATAAATTATGTTTCAGGAAGGTCTGGATAATTCTCAAGAGGCTGGAGCCTCTGAAGTATCAGAGGTGATCCGCTATGAATATCATGTCCTATATTCCTGCAGTTATCAAGCTCCTGTTCTCTATTTCAGGGCAAGTTTTTTAGGTAAGTGTCTTCTGTATCCAGCAAATATTTAAAACATACATAATGACATAAATTTTGAACTTAATAGACAAGAAAATAAAAAAAATGAATGTGGTTTATGATTTATTTCAGGTACATATTTCAGTATCTGCAAGTATCAGTATCTTAAGGGTTGATGATATCATCCCTGCCTGAAGAAACTTGATCTTTAGAATTCTGGCAGCAAGCCTAACTGTGATGATCATTTTCTTTTACTTATTTTTTTAAATGTTAAAAACATTGGGCCATCCTTATAAATGGAATGTTCGACCTTGAGAGTTATTGATGTCACTGTTAGCAGCTTTTAGAAGAAAAAAAAATCTAAGTCAGGAAGTTTTAATGATGAAAACAAATTAATCATATTTCAGCTATTTTGTGCATAGTTTTTTTTAAAAAAAGAGTGCCAAGGGTTGGCTATATATGTAGTTTTATATAATTTCTTAGTTTTTTACATTGCTTAGGAAGTTAGAGAACTTCTCAATCTTGAAGACCATTGTTAATTATGTTCATTCAGCAGATTAGAGTAGCTTTTCCCAACTATAGTGCTGTCCAGATATATAGACTTCAATTCTCAAAGTTTCCCAGACAACTTAAAGAATAGTTTGAAATATTGGTTAAGATGTAGACTGAAAAAACAAGTTGACTTTGAGTTCTAGGCCTGCCTTGAGCATAAAAACTGCCTTGGGTGCAGTCCCAAAACAACTAGAGCACCACTTGAACACTGTAAGCAATGACAGATTTGCCATCAGTCAATTGGAGAAGACAGCTTTACTTGGAATTGTTTCCGTCCTGTGATGATATCTGTAACACCGTCAAACATCCAAATTTGTCTATCCCAGGTCCTTCATAAGGACTTGTTTACCTACTTGATAGGTAGACAGAAATGCCAAACCCAGACTGAACATATGGCTGACAGTGTGATTAACAACAACAACAACAACAACAAAGCAGATACAAAAATCCATGGACAATGCAAACTGCCTACTTTGCAACGAGAAAGTTGAAACTTTTTCACACTTAATATGAGAGTGTAGCAAAATTGCGCAAACTGATTACAAAGCTAGACATGGTCAAATTGCTAAATTAGTCCACTGGTCATTATGTAAAAAATATGACATACCTGTATCTGAAAAGTCATGGGAGCACAAAGTGGAAAAGGTACTGAAAATAAGTTGGTGAAGATCTTATGGGACTTTTGAATACAAACAAAACCAACTTGAATTATCTTGGATTGATTACTAGAAGACATTCAGCTTTATGCCACATGATTGAATCAATTGCCTTGAAATAACAGAAGTCAGTATAAACATCAGAAGCTTTGTGCAAAGATCAATGGCACAGTGGAAGCTACAGATGCTGTTCACAGTGATAAACTTTCAAGAAGACTTACTCTCACTACTGTTTGTCATGGTACTGATTCCTTTGTCAACAATACTGAACAAGTTGGGCCATGGCTATAAAACAATAAAAACATCTGACAGGTTATCTCACCTAGATCTGAAGCTGTATAGAAATCTGAACTACAATTGTTGCTCAATAGTATCTGTATATACAGCCAACATATTGCAGTGTTTGGAGTTGACAAACAAGCCACAGTCACAAACAGTAGGGCAAAAAAAAAATAGGGGAAACTGAAAGAATCAAGATGCCCTATGAAAATAACATCAAGAGTCTAAATTAAGATGATCACTACAAATTGGCTCACATCCTTCAATCTGACAACATTAAACACACTCAAATCAAGAAGTTTAAAAATTAATCATGAAAAGTGAAGAAGATATTAAAGTCCAAACTGAGTGAAGGAAATCAACACTTGGGGAATTCCAGTCATTAGATACACAGTTAGAATAGTGGACTGGACTCAAACAGTACTGAAAGTCCTGGATAGGAAACCCAGAAAAAAATAGGTGAGAATGAAATGTTACATCAGATGAAGAAAAAAAAACAGGTGTTGGAAGAATATTTGAAGGACAGTGAAAAAGATGCACTGAAACTAGTGTACCAGGTAGGCTTACTGATCACTAGAGAGACCAAACTGGCCTACATGGAAGGCCAAATGAAGAATAAAAAAGAGGCTTGGGAAGATAAAGTATTATTGGGCCAGTACATTAAATCAGAAAATAACAAGACTGAAAGCAGGAAAGTTGAAGAAAGAGAGACAGAGAGGCTACTTCTGGATGCATAAGAGCAATTCTTAAGAACAAAAGCATACAAACCCAGAATTGAGAAGACGAAACAGACAGCAAGGCCCATCTCTGCAAAGAAGCAGAAGAAACAGTGGACTATCTGGTTAGCTGCTGAAAGAAGATCACACATACTGATTACAAACAATGTCGTGACAATGCTGCATTGGAATGGAAGAAGTTCCATTTACCTGCAAGCAGAAACTGATGGAACCACAACAAAGAAAAGTTTCAATTACTCTGTCTATTTTGTGATCCCATCAGTTCATTTTCTATCAAGAAGCTAAAGTGCTGTGGGACTTTAGAATTGAAATAAAGAAGCATCTGCCACATAGTACCCAAGATTTAACAATTCTTGGTAAGACAGACAAAAGTCTGTGTAGTGGAGTTACAAAATCTGGAGAAAAATCACAAAATATAAACATCTACAAATAGAAGTAAAATAACTATGGCAAAAGAAAGCAAAGATGGTAGCAGTAGTAGTAGGCTCCTTGTGTGCAATCTTAAAATAAATGGAACATCACTTGAACACTATCAGCTTTGATAAAATCACCAGCAGTCAATTGCAAAAGGAATGTTTACTTAGAACAGCTTACAATATCTTTAATACAATTAAATAGCTCATCCCATGTTATTGGGTAAGGCTGTATAGATCAGGGCTGTCAAACTCAAGGCCCGTGGGGCGGATCTGGCCAGTGGAGTGCTTAGATCTGGCCCATGGGGCCACCTTGGAAATAGCTAAGGACCAGTGCCTCTGCCAGTGAAAATGGAGGAAGGGAGGAACGCCTGCTGGCAGATGGCTGCTGGACAATCCTCCAGCCCTGCCCAGGGCACCACAGGCCATACACACCCTGTCTATGCCCACCTGGCCTCCCGAGATCAAACACAACAACCCTCATGTGGCCCTCAATGAAATTGAGTTTGACAGCCCTGGTATAGATGGACAAAAATGTCATATAATAATAATAATAGGGAATATCAGGAGCTGAATACCTGTGGGAAGTCCAAACTAAGACTTAAAGGATTGTAGTATTCTTCTGTCTATGTGCTACCTTTTTCCATCCAAAGAGTTCTTCCTGGGATTAGGGACTTCAGGATTAGGGAATCCTGAAGTCATTTCTAACTTTAGTTTCTCATACAGCATCATCATTAGCTTTTGTCTGTGGAATTATATTGTTTTATCTAGATTAACACTTCTGAATGTTACTACTAGTGATATCTTTTTCTTTTTAATTAAAAAGTAGCTTAAGATGCTCTGAAAGTGCTTGGTAGATTTAATCACTTGCTGCCTTATATTGTTTAATGTCTTTTAATCTTGCCATGTTAGCATTTTAACTAGATCTCTGGATGCAAAATTGGAAGGGGGCATTTTCAAGCAAATCTGGTAAAAGGGTTTTTAATCTCGCGTTCATATTTTTGCACATGATAATTTAGGGTATATTTGGGATTTAGGAAATGAGATGCATATCTCAAGCTGTATTGTTTGTAATAGTTTGCTAATTTAACATGACATTATATTTTTCTAATTATTATAAACTTTTAACAAAGTAGCTACACGCTGTTGAAATTTATTTGCAGGTAGGCAAATGATGAAATGCTTACTTGGTGATTTAAAAATACAAAGTAAGAGGCCATTTAATTTAGCATGTGAAAATATGTCATATTTGTATTCATTGAAACAACAGCATTCCCTTTGGATGAAAGTGGAGGCTAGGAAGGAGTACTGCAGGTACTGTATAAGGCGAGTTTCATGCCTCCCCCCCCCCATTTTTTAAAAGTGTGCTATTTTCATATAATTAGTATTCACTATAAGCAGTTAATCACCAGAGAAGAGCTCCCAGAGACAAAACAAGTTGTTTAGCTTGTCAGCATCAGGGAATCAGATGTGTTGAAACATGACTCCTTAAAGCTGGAGTGGATATTGCAGAAGCTGATGGATGATTTAATGCACCATCATTATATTGCATGCCAACAGCTCCCCTTGCAGTACAGAATTTTAATTGTTCCTGAAAGTATAATTATGTGCCATAACATGTTTGTTGGGAATTTTTCCACAGTAGAAAACAATAGCTTTTGAAGGATTTTCACAATTAACTCTGACTTCCTTCTATCTCACATTTCTTCACTGAAGAGTAGGACCAATCCAGAACCAAAATGGACCATTTCCCCAAACAGTTTTGTTGAAATGTCCTTCAGATATTGCATTGTAATTCACACAGTTTCTTTTGAGAGAAAAAGACAGTGATAAATCTAACATAATAGAATCATTCAAATTTAAAAAAATGGGTAATGTCTTCAGTGGGCTGTGAAGATTAACACTTTCATTATTTTGTTGAGTTTGCTAACAGTAATTTGAAAATAACTTCTTTAGTTGGATCTGTTGATATACTCTTAAACTTGTTTTGTCAGTACATGGAATGTGTAGACAGAAAATAAAGGTTATATAGTGCTAATAAAAAAGCATTTAATACCACATTTCTTTCTAATGTTAATGTTTTCTACGTGATTATTTAGAATCTTGCACAGAAATACATCATTCAGTCACTGATATTAAGTTAAAGTTTGTGAATATATTAACACGCTGATTGGTACATTATATCTTGCATTGTGAATATTCATCCAATATAAAGTTTCTCTAATGTGAATATTATTTTCTTTCATTTTTTTAAAAAAATGAAGTTTTTTTCTTTAGTCCTCAATTTACAATGGTTCATTTAGTGACCATTCAAAGTTACAGTGGCATGGAAAAAAGTGACATGACAATTTTTCACACTTAACTTGTGCAGCATCCCCATGGTCACATGATCAAAACTCAAGGGCTTGGCAACTGATTCATATTTATGATGACTGTAATGTCCTGAGGTCATGTGATCCCCTTTTGTGACCTTCTAACCAGGAAAGTCAATGGGGAAGCGAGATTCACTTAACAATCATGTCACTAACTTGACAATTGTGATGATTCACTCAACAACTGGGCAAGAAAGGTTGCAAAATGGGGGAAAGCTCACTTAACCACTGTATCACTTAGCAACATATATTTTGGGCTCAATTGTGGTTGTAAGTCGAGGACTACCTGTACTAACATCTTGTCTGTTAAACATATTAGGATAAATTATTTTTATATCATAAATTGTTTTTTCCTCCATATATAAATATTATTTCTAGTGCATGATTCATATTGCATTATCTACATATCTGTGGATTCTGGCAGCAGTTTGTGTACTTTATAGTAAAGTAAATTATAGTGCCATGTAATGGGGTGAGCTCCCGTTACTTGTCCCAGCTTCTGGTAACTTAGCAGTTTCGAAAGCACGTAAAAATGCAAGTAGAAACGATAGGGACCACCTTTGGTGGGAAGGTAATGGCATTCTGTGCTTTTGTCATGCCGGCCACATGACCTTGAAGACGTCTTTGTACAGTGCTGGCTCTTTGGCTTTGAAATGGAGATGAGCACCACCTCCTAGAGTCGGAAACAACTAGCACATATGTGCTAGGGAAACCTTTACCTTTACTAAATTATAGCTATACTATAATAGAACTGGATTTCAGAGATTGTTCAATGTTTTGTATAACACATAAATAGCATTTCTTTTTAGAGCAGTTTCATATGAGATGAGTCTCTTTTTTGCAATGGAAATTAATAGTTATCAGAACTGATGAATACATGTTCTTGCAAGAAAATGAAATTGCAAATATTTTCATCTTAATTTTCTATCTAGAAATGACTTCTGTGGTAGCAATTTTATCATTAAAAGGTTCACAAACATGTTGCTGCAACATTTTCCTCTTTGAAAGACATTAAAATCAATATGAACATTATTATTTAACCACATCCAACAGTTCTTGAAATGTTAAATATGAATCTAAAGGTTCTTTTGAACTCTACCGCTTCATTCCGTATTTGCTCTTTCCAAATAAAAATCCCAACTAACTGGAAATAATTTTAAAACTATTACTTAATTAAGTAAAAGTTATATCTCTATGTTATAAAAGTGCTCTCTTCCCATTTATTTGCATGGCAGTAGTGCTACTGCAGCAGTTTGCATTGAAACAGGCCCTGTCTTCTGCTTCATTGAAGAGTTTCAGGATCAGATGGACAGACTTTGCAAGATTTTAGCCTTTTGAAGACAAGGAATTGAGCCTTTTTTCCAAATATACTGCTCAGCAATAAATGCAATAATACCAATTTGTGTAGCTGCTTTTCTGTATTAATAAAGACTTCATTCTAGAATAGGGCCAATTCAATCAGACAAAGAATACTTGAAACCGAATAGCAATTAAAACATGAAATTGAAATTGTGTATTACCATATCAATAACAGATACTCGTATTTATCTCAGCAAATTTGTTTTACTTCATGTCTGGAAGGAAGCCAGTCATGACAGATGTAAAATGGAAGTTTCGCAACAGGGATCAGATCTCTTTTTATGTTTAGCACTTCCTATTAAAACTAGTGCTGTGCAACAAAAATTCTTCTGCATTTCTTTTAACCACTTGCCTTTAATTTGTTCCAAAACAAATTGCTTTCTAAATTTCTCATAAAAAGAAAGTTGCAGAAAAATTCTCATGAAATTCTTGTAATTACTTTGTTTTATGAAGTGGTCAAAGAGAATATGTTGACAATCTTTCTTTCAATGTACAGTCATCTTTCCAGCAGTCTTCAACTGCCTTTAGTTTCCTCTGATTCAATTAAATCCCAAAGGAGATAACTTGAGGAAACTCCCACAATGGGCCTTTTTCAAAACAGGAAATGTGAATAGCAAGAAAGACTGCAAAGTGATCATCTCAGAATTATTAACTAAATTCTAAAACAAAATGAAAGGAAATACATAAGCACCTCAAGAATGGAATAGGAAAATGGAAAAATTCTAGATGGAAGATAGTTTTTGAGAACTTGGAAGACCAGGTTTCTGTACAGTAGTAATTAAAAGGTACATAAAGATAATCACCAAAACCTTGTTTGGGTTGTTTTCTTTGTATTGGTAACAACAGTTTTTTGAGCTTATTTTCTGTTTGTAACACATTCCAATTTTCCTATACAGATATTCGTTTCCAATATTCTCTTTGCTTCCCTTATATTGGTTTTGCACTTGACATTAGTGCTGCTAAATAGTAAACAGAATGTTGCCCTCCATTTTCAGTATGTTAAAAAAAACCCGAATCTGATGGCAACATGATTTCGAGTTCTATCTAAATATGACATTCAAATGTTAATTGGAGGAATAAATCTTGTTTATTTCATGAAGATGAAAATGTCAATGGAATAAGACTATTTATCACAGTATAATGTCCTTCTGACACCTGATAAATGCCATGATAATGACAGTTATTGGGGAAAAAATTACAATATTCTCTCATTTATCAAAAACAGATCATACATTTGTCTTTATTTTATTAAGCAAAGCTGATCTAAGAGTGAGGGCATAATCAATATTGCACAGAGGCTCGTATTGAGGGCAGCTATCATACTATTTAGAGAATTACATAAGTTACCAAACAATGATGAATAAGGTTGGTCAGCCTAATTTCTATGTCTGTAAACAAACAGCACCATGGCATTATTATTGTGGTTCTTTTAGATTAAGAAGAATTAATCATCATCGCTGTTAATTTTGTTTGTTTTCAATTATGTACAGCTTAAATATAAAAATTATACAGAGGTGCTATAAACAACTTCTCACAATAAATTATGTGGATTTCTTTTTACAGATGGAAAACCTTTAACATTAGATGAAATATGGAAAAGTGTGCATGAATGCTATAGGGATCGCCTCTGGCAAGGACCATGGGATACGATTACGCAACAGGTTACCTATTTCTGTCACTTCTATAGAATTATTTATTTGAAGAATGGATTTTAGAGGAAAAGATATTGTTACTAGTCCAAATGACAAACAATTAGTAATGCAGTAAATACGAGAATCATTTGAAATAAACAGTTAATAAACTTTATATGTAATCTGAGAAAGACTTAACCTAATTTTGATAGACCATTCAGAGAAAAAAGTGATAATTATTAATTGCCAAATGTCTCATGTACCACCTAAGGAATATCTTTTTCTAGCGCAGGATCCCATGAAAATAAAGCAGAGGTGGGCAGCTGCCGGTTCTGACTGATTCAGGTTAATCGATAGTTACGAACAGCAGCTGTGCCCACCCACCTGCCCCGACGCTATCCTGTCCTATATAATCACCATGTGTTTAACGGCACGTGTATGTACGGAAGGCGTATGCGCAAGCGAAGCAAGCACACTCACAATTTTGGTTCTGGACGAACTGGTTGTTACATTATGTGACGCCCACCTCTGAAATAAAGTTTGAATTAAGGAAATTCTGACAGGATGCTTTGGAGTGGGCATCGGCATGCTGTCTGCAGTTCCTTAACGCAAAACAAATATTTTCCTGAGGTTGTGCAGTATTGTGCACGTCTAGAAAAAGATTCCAATTCTGAAGAAAAATGCCAGAAGGTATGGCACATACACCCTGCTCACCCTACAAAGCATTTTTTGGCTTCAAATCCAAAGCCGTGCACATCCTTCATTTATTTCTTCCCACATTTTATATGCCAGATGCAGTTAGGCTGAAGCACAAGATGGTTCAAGGTGATTCAGTTATACTGATATGTGGGATTCAGCTGGCATGCACTCAATTTCTTTGGCTGAAAGTATTTTGCATTCTGCATTGAACTAACAACTGACGCATCGTAAGGCAAAAGAGGAAAGTACATATAAGCAGCCTGATTGTACTGATGCAAATGAAATGTTAAATTTCTATCAGATAATTTTGTCAAAAATATTTCTAGGACTTTCTGTTCACTATTTTCAAGACTCCAGTGCTTGAGTAAACAACTGAAAACCCTAGTGAGTTTGGTAATTGAAGTTCTAAATCTAGAATTAAGGCAAAATATTAAGTCTTTCAACCAGGAGCCTCTTGAAGAATAGCTGCCAATAGAACCATCTCTGTTTTCTGTTCTTATTTTTCACTCTGAGAACAGTGGCCTAATTATTGTAGTATTTCTGCAAACATCCCAAAGGATAACTCACCACCCAATCATTCATCTTTGACTACAGGGAAGTTTATGGTTATAATGGTTATGTTTGGTATACAGAAAGGCATGTATATATTCACATGAAGATTGTTATACATTGCAAAATAGGCTTTTCAAATGTAGCATCCACCAGATGAATTGACTACCAGTTTTATAATTGCTTAATAGCATAGCCAACCTTGATATGTTTTATATAGTTGATAGGTTAATGAAAGGTGGCATGGAAAGAAACAAATATTGAACTAGGACAATGAGTGACCTAGTTCAGTGATGGCTAACCTTTTTGCCATTGCGTGCCAAAGGTGGGGGATGCCCGGGGGGGTTGCACGTCTGTGTGCCCACACCCATAATTCAATTTGCCTAGAAAGGCTGTGGAGCCTGGGAAGAGCCCTAGAAAGGCTGTGGAGCCTGGGGAGAGTGAAAAACAGGCCTTCCCCACACCCCCAGGGCCTCCACAGGCTGGAAACAGCCTCTTTCCTGACTTCAGGTGGGCCCCGAAGGCCCAAAAATCAGCTGGCCAGTGCCCACATGCGTATCAGAGCTGAAGTGGGCCAATGCTCACGTGCCCACCGATATGGCTCCACGTGCCACCTGTGGCACCCATGCCATAGGTTCGCCATCATGGACCTAGTTAGTAGGAGGGCAAATAGTTTTCAAGTAGAAAGTTTCAGGTTTTCATTTTTGGCAATTTTTAAAAAAATACTTTTTGGTAAGCCTCCTGAAAAGCATCTTACTGTAGGCTTATATTCCTAATGATTCTGGAAGGTATTTCAGCACTACTTCATTTTGCTCATGTGTATAAATTAGCACCAAACTGGTCTATTTTTAACATTAATTCAGTTGATACTCTTTTTCAGTCTGTGGTTAAGAATCTGAAAGGCATGTTTTTCCAGTAGTATAACAGTGCTATCTATCTATTACATCATTTAATTTATGGCAGAGTTGAGCAAAACATCAATAAATTATTTCTAAAATGTCAAGGATGTTCATATAATACTCTTTTTTAAAGAAGCAGACTCAAAATTGTTTCTGAAGTAACAGTGCTAAGGCTGTTACTTGCAAGGCTGTTACTTATCATGAATCCATAAAAAGTGGTTTCATGATAGAGTTTAAATCGTACAACTGCATCTTAAAGAATCTGTGTAGACAGTTATTCATAGACATTTTTCTGGACATGCTGTAGGATGTTAATAGAAAATTTGTGTATGGTGGTGGTTCTCATTAAATGCCTGATCAATTGTTATCAACAGTTGCTGTAATACACTGGCTAGAACATCTGAGAAATCGTGATGTCAAAACTGTGCAAGACAAAAATACAAAATATGCTGAACTAGTTTTAATTTATCTTTTATATTTCCATGAACAAATTTGAAACTGAAGAGCCATAGGTACCAATATATCCAAAATTGGGCTGTTCTCCTTCCTAGTGGAGACAGCATCCAGGATGGGTTGTTCAGTTAGATCAGATATTGGACTGAGTCAATCAAAGTTTAAGTCCTGTGTCTGTTGCTATGCTATTCCAGCTTTTGTCTCAGTTCCTCAGACAGGACAGATGTGTTGGATCTTCTCTCCTCAACTTTATAGTGACTTTGCCTTTAAATTTCAACTTCGTACTTACTTTGCAGGACATTCTCACTGTAATTCATAGGCTGACTCCCTGCTGATAGAGTAGCCTTCAGTGGCACTGGCCAGGGCATTTGCCTTGGACATTCGCTGCACCCCCCTCAGCTGTTTGTTGGGCCTTTCTTTTGCCTTGAAATCGCTGGCCAAGTGTTCCGGATCTCAGGCACTCTGGAACCATGCAGAGCTTCGTGCTCTGCTTCTTGCTTGAAGGGGGTGTTAGGGAGAGCGCTGCGGAACTTCTTTTTCCATATTTGGACTGTTTAGCGGTTTGTGCTTGCCACTTTAGGGGAAAGTTTTCCTGTCAGCAACTTTTGCTGTTGATTGAACTTTGAGCTCTGTGCCTGCCTGTTACCTCGGCACCAGCCCAGTGCTTCCCTGCAGACCAGGGAGAATTTGCTCATTGCATTGAGACTTGTGCTTGCTTGGGATACATTTTATCATATAAAGTGGCCTTCCTTGTGGCTGTCACTTCATCCCAAAGAATTTCCAAGCTTGCAGCTCTTTTGGTGCAGGAGGATCTCTGCGTTTCCACACCAATAAAGTTGTCCTTCACCTTAATCCTGCCTTTATCCCCAAGGTGAATACTTCCCACCACAGAGCTCAAGAGCTGGTGTTGCCCAACTTTTGTCCATGTCTTTTCCATCCTCTTGAACATGAATGGTACTAATTGGTTGTTAAAAGGGCTCTCTGGATCTACCTTAGACGTACTGAGCCTCTGTGTCACACCAAATCCTTATCTGTGTCCTTCTTACCTGGGTCATTGGGCTCGAAGGTTTCCTCTGTCACAATTGGTCATTGGCTTTGGTACACCATCACTAATCCCTACAAGTTTCTTTGACTCCTCCTTCCTGCATTACGGCACATTCCAGATGCAGTGCCTCTACCACAGCTGCCTGGACTGCTCAGGCGTCTCTCTCCGAAATTTGCCGGGCAACCATCTTGGACATCCCCTTCGCTGTTTGTCAAGCATTACCGGCTGGTTAAGTTTGCTTCGGTGGACGCCGCCTTTGGGTGCAGGATGTTACTTACTGTATATGTTAGAGCTCTATGTTTAAATTCTAGGCCTATATCTCATGTTTTTTTTCTGAATCAAAGAAAATGAGTCTCTTGTCTTTGTGGCCTTCTAATTGAGAGGCACCTTCTCAGTGTTGGCATAATAGTTCTGTCAGCTGTTGTGATCTGCCAGCAGCCTGCTGAGCTGACGGCAGAGTCGGACAGTGACAAAGCTGGGGAGGAACATGGGTCGGTCCTGGACTCTGGGAAAGGCCAGGATGGGGCTTCTGCGTCGGAGGCAGAGATGGGGCCAGGGCCATCTGGGTGTGATGCGTGGATTCCGGAACCCCCAGAGGTGGACAACAGAGAGACTGAGGAATAGGAAGAGCCTGTTCCTAGTGCACACATGCAAAGACTTGCCAGAAGGCAAGAGCAGGTAAAAAAAAAAAAGACTCAGGAGTAAGGCCAGGAAATGATTGGCCCCTCCCACAAGGATTAAAAGAGCAGCAATGGCTCTTGGGATTTTTGTAGAGAAGCAATGTTGCTACATTTTGCTTCTTCTCAGCATCTCTTGTTTGGAACTTCATTTGGTTTTTGCCAAGAAAATCCTTTGTCTGGGTGCCAAAGAATACAAAGGTTGGTGGCAAGACTGAGGGACTGTTTGGGAAAAACTTGCTTGGAATTAATTTGGACTAAACTGAGAATGAGGCAATTCTCAAGCTGTTCTAATAAATTATGTTTGTTTAGGACTGATTGTGTCTGGTAATACCTACTTGGGCATAGGTCACAACACTAGCATGGGAATTGCTGGCTTTGCCTTGGCAAATGTATTCCTTATACTGCATGTGACTTCCAGGTGTGATATTGCAATCCTTGACATACCATGAAAAATTCTTGTTGCTCGATAATTTTAAGCTATACCAACACGTTGCTGATTGTGTGAATTAGATATGTATATGGACTTGCATAGCCTGCTTTAAATAACCTGTTCATCTTTCTAGCAGATCAGAATAGAAGATACAGAAAATTAACTGAATATAATATTTTAAGGACAAAAGAAACATTTAATGTATTTAATAGCTGATTCCCTAAGAGCATGATGAGCTGTACCTAAAGCATAACCTATTCATAATTTTATGTCAACTCTTTTGCTAGGTTTTTCTTCTAGATAATTTTTAAAAAATATTTAGGAAGCAGCTTTAATAAATTACTGAACAAGAAAGCTGACAGATTGTACTGTCATCGTGGATTATATAAATATGGCATTGGTAGTTCATGAAAGATACACTAATCAATAGCTAATAAAGGAACTTTGTAGTGATGATTACGTGATGAAGTGCCTTTCTTCAAAATGCTGAAGCAGCCTTGTCCTCTGGAAGGTTAAAGTCAACTTAAGGGAGCATTTATCTTTTTAAATAGCTATTAGATATAACAGAAAACAGGGTATCTATATGTAGGTACACTGTACCAGGGGTCTTCAACCTTGGCAAACCTTTGCAAAGTAATGCACATAAACTCAAATAGATTCATTTTCCAGCAGAGTTTACTGCTTGGAAGAGTGATGCTAACAAGACATTACATATGAAGTTCCTGGTGATGTCATGTGTATCAAGGTCTGCCATACTTAACACCCACAGAGAAATAAACAGACAGACATACTTTATTTTATTCTATAGTATAACTTTTGGTTATACTATAACATTTTGGTTATCTGTAAAATTATTTATTATTACTTATTAAATTTGTTTGCTGCCCATCTCATCATAAAATGACTAGGCGGCTTACAATGATGTAACATTTTAAAGAATTTCCAGAATTTTTTTTCTTGGTTGATCTGTTTCAACAAAACTGTTGTACAAAAAAACAACAAAAAACCAATAACAGTATTCTTCTTGAAATTACATGTTTCTAACGAGGGAATTCTGAGAATAAATTCATCCTTAATCCTTACTTTTTACACTTTGAAGTAGATGCTGTGAGCTAATTTGTATTTTGAATCTAAATTTATTCTTGATTCACTT
This sequence comes from Calamaria suluensis, assembly GCA_032468135.1. Lineage (NCBI taxonomy): Eukaryota > Metazoa > Chordata > Lepidosauria > Squamata > Calamariidae > Calamaria > Calamaria suluensis. The sequence continues at coordinate 122,575 of JANHFP010002176.1, read as the reverse complement.
TTGTCCCTATTATTGTATCTGACACATTTTCTCAACTTCTGATTTGTATAATTTTTGTCTATGTAAAACCTAAATTGAGAGATAAAGAATCTGATCACACTTCACTATAAGGAATCCTTTGGTTCTTCAAGAATTCTGGAGATGTAGGGAACAGGGAACTTTCTACCACATGTGATGGAACTGCCCCAAAGCCAGGAAGTATTGGCATAAAATAAGGGAATGGTTGGAAGAAATAACTGAACAAAACTGAACTGAACCCAGAACTATTTTTATTGGGCATTTTAGATAAGAAAATGGCAAAGAAATTTCAATATATAATATTACACATATTAACGGCAACCAGAATCATTTTTGCACAAAATTGGAAACAGACTAATATTCCTCTGAGGCAAGTATAATAAGAAAGGTATGTGACTTCCGGTTCCAGCTTCGCGACGTCGGAGGCGCCTCTTTTACACGGGCGCCAGTTTCAACTTTGTAAAGCCGCCTGTCAGCGCTCATCAGCTGGCAGGCGGTGGAAACCTTTTCCCCGGGACGAGGGGGAAAAGGAGAGAAAGCCGGCGGGGGTAGAGCAACTCAGGTCCTCCCAGGGAAATCTCTGGGAGAGCTGGAGGAGGGCTCCCTATTGTCCGGCAACTCCGGAGCTGAGACGCCCCTGTTTAACAGGGCAAGACAAAACGAGTAGCCTGATCGAGTGAAACTGATACAAAATAACATAATTGGGAGTAAAGAAGAAAATAACGCAGGAAATATAAAAAAAAGAACTTTTCTATTGAATTCCTCTAAAAGACTGATTTAATTAAGAAGAAACTCTTAAATAAAAATGCAAGAAAAATGGCCCTTTGAGAAAAAGTGGGCGGGCAAAGGAAAGTGAAAAGTGAAAGTGAAAAGTAAAACTGTTCTTTTGTGAAAGCCCAAAAGGGGGAAAAATAGAAAAAGAGAAGATTTATCTTGAATAAGACTTTAAAATACTTTTTGAAATGAATAGCAATTGAATTGATTTAATTATGGATTCAAAACAAACTAAAGGGAAGGAACCTAAAGGCTCCCCCCCTCCTACTCCAGCTGCAGCAGCACCGTTGGAGAAACGAGCCAGACCTCAAGATCAGCCTTTAACGATGGGTACTTTTCAAAGTTATATAGATCAAATGTCTGACAGAATTATGGCAA